>QRFJ01003749.1:253087-435297 GCA_006176705.1 Cocos nucifera | reverse complement strand
GGGATCGTCACCGAGTACGCATTGCGCTTCGAGTTTCCCACAACCAACAATGGGGCCGAGTATGAAGCGCTGATAGCCGGGCTGCAGATAGCCAAGGAATTGAAGGTGGGTCGGCTTCAAGTCTATAGCGATTCCCAGTTGGTGGTCGGTCAGGTCGGCGGCAGCTACGAGGCGCGGGAGGAAAGCATGGTGATGTACCTCGGGAAGGTGAAGAACTTAATACCAGCCTTCGACAGCTTCGACATTCGGCACATCCCAAGGACCGGGAATACAAGGGCCGACCTCCTCTCCAAGTTGGCCACCTCTGCCCCGGCCGAACTACCAAAAGAGGTGTTTCTGGAAACTCTGAAGTGCCCGACCACCGAGGAACCTCAGGCCATCCTGCGGACGGACTTCGAGCCCAGCTGGATCGATCCGCTGATCGCCTACCTCGAAGAAGGGGTCCTCCCCCACGACCGGAGAGAAGCTCGGAAGCTCAGGAGTCAAGCCTCCCGCTACGTCTTGTACGAGGGCAGGTTATATAAAAGGTCGTACTCCCTCCCGTTGCTGAGGTGCCTCCGACCCTCTGAGGCCTGCATCGCGCTACAGGATGTCCACGAAGGACTCTGCGGAAGTCACGCGGGAGCCAGATCCCTATCGCAAAGACTACTTCGGCAAGGGTACTACTGGCCGACCCTACTTCGTGATTCCACGGAATACGTGAAGAGGTGTGACCGCTGCCAGAAGAACGCCAGCGTGCAAAGGCAGCCGGCGTCCGAACTCACTCCGCTCACTGCACCCTGGCCCTTCGCGCAGTGGGGGATGGACATCCTCGGCCCCTTCCCAACAGCGTCCGGACAACGGAAGTTCCTCCTGGTCGCGATCGACTACTTTACCAAGTGGGTCGAGGCGGAACCACTAGCGAAGATCACCGAGGCCAAGGTGCAGGACTTCGTCTGGAAGACGCTGATCTGCCGGTTCGGTCTGCCCCGAGCTCTCATAACCGATAATGGGCGACAGTTCGCTGGAGCCCGGTTTGCCGAGTTCTGCGAAGGACTAAACGTCTCCCACCACTTCACGTCGGTGGCTCATCCGCAAGCCAATGGGGAAGCCGAAGTGACCAATCGGACCCTGCTGCAAGGCCTCAAGACGAGGCTCGACAGGGCGAAAGGGGCCTGGGTAGACGAACTCTACCACGTTCTCTGGGCATACCGAACAACGCAGAGGGTACCGACCGGCGAGACACCCTTCGCCTTGGCCTTCGGCACCGAGGCAGTCATCCCGATCGAGCTCAAACTCCCGTCTGCTCGAATCGTGGGCTTCAACGAGCAACTCAACTCCCAGGACCTCAGAACCAACCTCGACCTGCTGGAAGAAAGGAGGGAGGCAGCCCGCAT
The DNA here is from genome assembly GCA_006176705.1 of Cocos nucifera. Taxonomy (NCBI): domain Eukaryota; kingdom Viridiplantae; phylum Streptophyta; class Magnoliopsida; order Arecales; family Arecaceae; genus Cocos; species Cocos nucifera. Next base: position 433,921 of record QRFJ01003749.1, on the reverse strand, counting down.
CCGAATGGCCGCCTACCAGCGGAAGGTGGCTCGGTACTACAATTCCAGAGTCAAAAGGCAAGGCGTTCAGAGTTGGGGACTTAGTGCTCCGACGAGCAGCCGTCTCCCAGCCCCAGAATCAAGGGAAGCTCGTCCCAAATTGGGAAGGTCCGTACGAAGTGGTAGAGGTCATCCGACCTGGTACCTATCGCCTAAAGGAGCTCGGAGGACTAGCGCTTCCCCGACCTTGGAACTCAGAAAACCTGAGAATGTACTACCAGTAGTTTCCCTCAATAAAACCTTGTTGCTCGACACTATCGTTTCAGGGTCACTGGGAAAAAAGCGAGCGGAAATGCCCCCACAGCCGGCTAGGAACAGGAGGAGAACCTCGTCCTAGCGTGAGCAAAGTCAAAGGCCCCGTTCGCAAAGGACGGGATGGGGGGAGAAGCGAGGACGACGGTCCTCATGTGCCCCCACAGCCGGCTAGGAACAGGAGGAGAACCTCGTCCTAGCGTGAGCAAAGTCAAAGGCCCCGTCCACAAAGGACGGGATGGGGGGAGAAGCGAGGACGACGGTCCTCATGTGCCCCCACAGCCGGCTAGGAACAGGAGGAGAACCTCGTCCTAGCGTGAGCAAAGTCGAAGGCCCCGTCCACAAAGGACGGGATGGGGGGAGAAGCGAGGACGACGGTCCTCATGTGCCCCCACAGCCGGCTAGGAACAGGAGGAGAACCTCGTCCTAGCGTGAGCAAAGTCGAAGGCCCCGTCCACAAAGGACGGGATGGGGGGAGAAGCGAGGACGACGGTCCTCATGTGCCCCCACAGCCGGCTAGGAACAGGAGGAGAACCTCGTCCTAGCGTGAGCAAAGTCGAAGGCCCCGTCCACCAAGGACGGGATGGGGGGAGAGACGAGGACGACGGTCCCCATGTGCCCCCACAGCCCGTCGGGAACAAGAGGAGAACCTCGTCCTGACGCGAGCAAGGTCCAAGGCCGAGCCCCAGAGTCTACGGTAAGCTTCACTGCAGAAGACGAGGTCTCCTTCAGACCTCGGCTTCAACTTCGGTATCAGCGTCAGCGGGAGGCGAGGTCTCCCCCAAGCGATCATAACCTTGACTGCAAAAGAGGAGGTCTCCCCCGAATCGACTTCGGTTGATGAAGGCAATGTCAACTCCGACCCTGACCACGGGGGGCGACATTGACTCCGGCCTCAACGTCGGCTTCACCTAATTTTGGCTGGAAACGAGTCCCACTTCAACTCCAAACATCGACTGGGGATGAGACCTCCCCCAAGCCTCAGCTTCAACTTCAGCGTCAATATTGGCTGGAGATGAGACCTCCCCCGAGCTTCAGCCGCAACAAATGCGGAGCCTGGAAGAAGACTTCGGCAGTCGCCTGTTTTGGCACTCCCTTCCTTCAATTTTTGAACTCGGGAGTGGGGGGGCTACTGTTGGGGATAAATCCCGCTCCTGCCGAAGCCCGGCCCGACGCTCAGCCCAATGTAACCAGTAGCCGCTGAAGAGCTTCAGCGCCAGGCGCCAGGCCGAACCCTTAACACGGCCGAACTGCCTAGAGGCCGAACTCCCCTGCACCAAGGTCACGGCCGAACTGCCTAGAGGCCGACCCCAGGCGAACCCATGCAGCCGAACTCCTTCGGACCGACCCCAAGCGGCCGAGCTTCAATGAAGTCCTCTCAGCGGCCGAACTCCTTCGGACCGACTCCAAGCGGCCGAGCTTCAATGAAGTCCTCTCAGCGGCCGAACTCCTTCGGACCGACCCCAGGCGAGCCCATGCAGCCGAACTCCTTCGGACCGACTCCAAGCGGCCGAGCTCCAATGAAGTCCTCTCAGCGGCCGAACTCCTTCGGACCGACCCCAGGCGAGCCCATGCAGCCGAACTCCTTCGGACCGACTCCAAGCGGCCGAGCTTCAATGAAGTCCTCTTCAGGAGCCCGAACTCCTCCGAAATGGGCACACGACGAAGGCCTTCATCCCTTCACTCGGCAAGCTCTGCAACCATCACCATCAGTCAGTCCGCCGCACCATCAGTCAGTCCGCCGCGGGCGATAGCGACCCACTGTCAGGCGGCGATGGCTGTCACCCTCCATCCGCCGTATGCGGCGCCAGTGAGACTGACTCCACCGAACCTCGAGCGGCCCGCCAGCACGCGGCTGCAGTTGTCACCATCAAGCTCCACTATATAAAGGATCCTCCCGACACGCTAAGGCTAGGCTCTCTGGACTCTTAACTCTCTAAGCTCTCCTCCACATCTCTAAGCTCCGGAACTCATTCCGAGCACTCCATTACTGTTGGTCGGAAACTAACTTGACCGTCGGAGGGTCCTGCCGGAGCCACCACCCCACCGGTTCCGGACGGGACTTCGTTTTGCAGGTCCCCGGCGGCTTCCAGCGGCCTCGATAAGGGCGACCTCCGGCGGCGACGGATTTCTGCACCAACAGTACCTTTTAAGAGTTGTCGTTAGCCGGCTTGCAAGGACGTCGACGATAAATCATTTTTTTCAACGTCGATAAAATGAAGAAATAATCAACCAGAACGTTCTATGCTCTTGATAAAGATATATAGATGAGCAATGGAAGATGCTACCGGCTTCGACCACGTCCACTGGATATGATGGACACGTAAATGCAATCCGACTTGCTTGCTGGTTTGTGACACCAGGGGACGATGGACATGATCCGGGTCCCACCCCAAATTACATCGCCAAGTTCTATCGAGACCGGGATGACGATTACTTTCATCGTTCTCTCTCACATCGTTAATAAGTTTTCTTTCAGCCCAAAACCTTCCGCCAGGTTCTGAATACTTTCTTTCTTCTACCTAATTTAAATAAAATAAATTTAAAAAAAGAAAAGAAAAAAAAGGGGAATGATAAGAAGAGAAAAATCTCTGTAGTTGAGGTAGAATATCCATAGGGGATCGGAGTCTCACCGTCCATTGGGGAGAATAACATATGAAGCCTAGTACATTGGACCTCAGTTTGGCGCTCTACCACCCCATAAAAGGAAAAATGCACATCCTTGAGAATAAAATGCATGGGAGAAACTGCAACTTTGCAATATATATTTTGCCATGATGGAATGAGAGTCCCAATCCCATCCTATATGTTTGTATGGCAAATAAATTGTTTACTTGTGGAAGGATAGATATGAGAATCTACCGGGGAAAAAATAAAGAGATATTACTTGAGATTTTGCACAAATTGTTCGAAATAATTTATGTAAAAAGATGGTAGGGTGGAGGCGCAAGCCAGGTCACTCTTTTGAGATAATATGTACCATTTACGGAATTTTCCGATGTAACTAACTTTTTACGTATCATCCCCAAAAGACAACAAACCCAACCACCCAGCTGTATACCTTATAAGTCTACATCAACTGTAAGATGAGAAGCTCTTCAAATAGCATATTTTTTATCCAGAAAGTATAATATACTTCACTATCAATGAAAAAAATTAAGAAAGTTATAAGATAATATGAGAAAGAATAGCAAGCAAAAGGAACTAAAATTGAAATTTTTCTGGAGCCCTTGTTGGTTCAACCTGCTTTATATATATATATATATATATATATAGGCCAATAGGGAGAATCTCAATTAAACAAGTTTTAGTGCTTAAATCCTTTTTTTTTTCCCAGATATATAACCGGCCAATCAATGAGTTTCTAAAAATAGAAAATTGAAATCAATGGCTGAAGTTTCAAAATTAAATTTTAAAACTGAAATTAGTCAACTTCAGTGTAATAATTGATACTAAATAGCTTCGAAATAGTATATTTATTTTTTCTATAAAAATATACCGGCAGAATCTAAACAAAAAGTTTCAAAAATCAATCTATTAATATAACTATCCACGAACAAGCAGCAAAAAATTGACCCTTGATTCTTTCTGCCATAGCAAAATTTAGATTACATGAAATATATGCTTAATCCAAATATCTTCTATTGTATTAAATTATAATTATTGTTGAAGAAATTTGATCCACTGAAGGGTCTTTTAGTCTTCATTCAATCCCTCATTATAAAAATCCAATTTCATGAAGGACATAGTTAATCTCCTCAACCACAAAATAAAATCTTGGTTCACCCTCTTATAGCAAAACTTAGATTATGGGGATACAAAGTCAGTAAACATACCATCCCTCACATTAAAATATATCCTTTACGATGAGACATGATCAACTGTATAGCCTTGAAAATATATCCCAGTCCATGCAACCAAACATGTCCTAGGTGTATTGCAGGATTGGAGAGAAATGGGTGCATGCCTATGATATCATTAAATTGTCTGATGCATGGCTGACCATGTATGAGGGGTGGAGATGCTTCACGAACCTACTGTCGTTACATCCATGCCGCCCAAGATGTCATTAGCTCAACGTTTAGCATCTAAAAAGCTAGCACATTTTAAACCATAACATCCATCGTATCCATGGATCCATTTTCAATTAACAGGACCCAAGAAGGGCCTGATAAAATCACGTAATGGGCCCCGTAGGATTCGGGCCTCCAGCAGACCAAGGTTTCGTGCACGCATCCACAGCGTCTTTTCGTCGCGCATCCACGTGCCTTCAAACTTAAACCGAACTTTTGATAATCGTACGTATACGGGAGCCAGATTTTAGTATTTTACCCGAGAAATATCCGTATTATTTTACGGGTCGGACCCAAAAAAAAAAGGTTGGCATGGAGAATCTCTAGCCGCAAGTTGAAGAGAGTTTGCAGCCCGAGAACTGTCCCTGGGCCAGACATAGGCCCTTATTTAGCCCATCTCCGAAACACTTTAATCAATATAAATTCCTCTTCATCTACAATCACCAGACAACATCTAAACCAATGCATTGAGGCCAGTAAACTAATGCATTAAGCCCACGAAAAAAGATAAGAAAAAAGAGCTGATGCATTGAGGCTTCAGCAATGATCCGGTGCGTGCTTCTACAACGCCAAATCGGTACATGATCGGTCCACATACATTCTCTCGCATCAAAATATGTTTTCAGAAGTGATATTTGATCCATATATTTTACAGTCTACCTGGTTTTGAACCAAATCCCTGTCACGAAGGATTTAGTCGGTCTGAATTCTTGACCCTGTGATTAAATATTTATCGGAAATCACCGAAGCACCATAAACCTAAGGCCTCTGATGCCTGTGTGGAAGGACGATTTCAAACCATTTAAACCCTTTCTACCTTTAGCTCTTTTGAGTAATTCATGAAACCATATATCTTGACTTGCTAATGAAAACCATTAAATTTAAGTCAGATACACGATTCTTAAAGGTATCGATCATAATAGGTCGTCAATGTGAATGTTTTGCGGTCATAATTAAGCACGTAGCTCCATCTCCATAGATTTCACTTGGGCTGATTCTCTGTTTTTATGAAAGATGGGAGACTGCAAATCGAATGATTTGGGTTAATTTTTAGATTTCCAAGCATGGAAATTCTTGTAGAAGTAAATGAGGTGAAGAGAGCAGATAAATCAACCACAGGCATGGGGATTACATGCGTTCCAATTACAATTTCTACCACATATCAATTCTAGTTTAAGCCAAACGTGCTTCTAAACTATTATATGGACAATATATACCACCTTTCGGCCGGAGCGGGACTCTAGGATAATGTTCGGCTAGAACGATGACAACAAGGAAAGCGCCTCGGCATGGCCTTTCGTACGGCAACTTGCAGGATCAACTGCTTCTTAATTACGTCGTGGGCACGTAACGGAGCTGCCAGCCAGCTAGTTGAAAAGTGGTCACTCGGACAGATATTGCGATTTGCGAGCGTCCTCTTCCGTTCTTAGCTCAAAGGCCAAGCTTTGCCGACGTAGCTGGGTGGTAAGAAGCTAAAAATAATGGCTTGTAAAACTTTTCTCCAAAGATTGGATCGTAAAATTTCTTGGCTCATAGCAGGGCTAATATGACAAATAAATCTCACGACAACGGAACTTCCAGCAACTCATTTGTACTCTCATGCATCCTTTCCATCTTCAATCACACAGGTAATGCAAGTTACAAAAGTTGCAGTCACCCATCGATCTATCTTCTTTTATGTGACGTTTTGGTGTTACTAAAACATTTTGTTGCTGGTGTGATAAATTAAGATCCGACGTGCACGTGGTTCCATTAGCTTTCATTCCTCCTCATTCGATATGGTTAGAACGAAACGGTCCATTAGCTTTCATTGCTAGTCGCTGTGTGCTACCTCATCCATGCATTAGATAAATTAAGCTGGATAAGAAATCAAGGACTAGAATATTTCCTGTGAGTTGGTGCTCCTTGTCCTTTTAGAAGGATAAACCTAACCACCAAACTTGGAGGCAAAACCAACGGAGGAAGGAGACGCCGTTGAATATCACTCCACTTTCAGGCTGCCATAATTTGCGTTCTTTGAACCTTGCAAAAGCGAAGCATTAAAAATTGGGCGATAAGATGCCAGATGCCAAACTAATATAAATCTCCCTGCATCCATCCACTTGTCAACAGGGCACAGCTCCTCGTGGCGGTGGGCGACCATCATGCGTCCCTCTAGCCAACCAAAGGTCTCTTAACCTAATTATCAAGAAAGAGCCATAGACCACGTCAAAGCCCATCTTCTTGCATGCTTTAGCCACGATTCCCCACCCCACCCAGATGTTCCCCCCGTGGAGTTGGTGGGTGGGTATCATGTTCTTGATTCGAGCCGGCGATTCCTGCAAGCCATTTTGATGAAGTCGGTGATTCTTTCATTAGGCTTTTCATGGGCTTTGACTTTGAATGGGTTTAGAGCTCGACCGAAACCCACTAATCATATATATTCAAAAGCATATCAAATAATTTGTTAATGTTGCTTCTGGATCTCCTGGCTTGAGGTCGGCCGACGAGGATGGAGGAGCTCGGATACCGAGAAATGTGAGGCCAAGGACGAACTTGGCTGGAGCTTCACCCGTTCATCTGTAATAAAGTCTCCACCGGAGTGTTCTTCGGTGAAGATCCTTCGATGCTCAAGTTAGAAGATTGGAGAACAATGAGGATAGAAAGCGTCGAATTAAATGGCCTACCTGGAGGGTCTCGGAGCCTCTTTATTTATAGGAGAGGAGTTGGAGTCGTATCCATTTCGGACTCTAACGGCTTTTCGAGTTAATCGCTCTGAATTGATTCGGAAGATTTCTTTCCTTCTTAGGAGACGGGATTGCAAAAGATTTCTCTTTATCTGAGTTTTCTTATTCGGAGAGGACGCAGTTTCAGAAGGGATGGTTGTAGGTCGGTCATTGACTAGCTATGAGCCTATTTACGTAACTCGACGGTCGATCTGAATCCGACGAGGATGAGGTATGAAGGCCTACCTCGTTTTGCCAGGAGGCGATCCTCAATAGGTTGGCCGAAATTGTAGGTGGGCTTAAGCCGACCTACAGCTAACCGTGGACGAAGTGTCACATTGTTTCGCTCAAACGATCCATTGGTGTAGGTCGGCGGCCGACCCTAAATAGCCCGAGGTCATACCAGTCCCATTCCATAATAGTTTGCCCCCAATTTACGAGGTCGATCTACCTCTGAGCGATTGATGTAAGTATCCTATCGAAGTCGAGGTCGATCTTCAAATCGTGCCTATATTGCAGTGTTGGAGATCGGTAGCATGACAAGATTGGGAGAAGTCCATCAGCCATGAAATCTAACCATCCATTGCTTTGCTCCGAATTTACCCATCCCAATCAATGGGTATCTGATACCTGACGAAGATTTAAGAGGGTAGATGAAACAGAAGTAGATCGGAGCTGTCATGCCTCTTATAAATAGGGTATGTATTATTCTTTTTGACTACTACTATTGCTTAAAGGGTGAACTCCGATACTTTGCGCGAAGAATAGTTCGGACTCAGTCGAGCTACCATCGATCCCGCCCTAACTCCCCTTGTTGTTCAGCCTCCTCGTCCTTTAGGTCAGTCTCCTTCGTACTTATGAGTCAATCTAGTTTATCCTGATCTTCTTGGAGCTCGGATAATCCTTCTGGCGAGGACCACGATTCCGGGGTTGTTAGTTCTCCGGGCCAATCCGAGGAACGTGAAGTTCCGGGCTATGGCCCTTTCAGAATAGATTCCATCCTCACTTTGGAGGATCTGAAAGTTATTAGGATGAGGTACCATATCCCCGGTGATTTCAAGTTAGAGATCGCCGGTCCTGGGGAGCGCATAGCTCTTTCTTAGCCTGGACGGATCGATATTTATGAGAAATCGCTAAAGGCTGGTCTTAGGTTGCCATTTCATTTTTTAATTGTCGAGCTTATGAACCTATATAAAATTAGCTTTTATTGTTTAGCACCGAACTCCTGGTGATCGATTTTAGGCTTCTTCACCCATTGCCTCCTCCTCGGGATCGAGCCTACCTCCCATCTTTTTCGAGCCTGCTTCACTTTAAAGGAGCATCCGATGGAGATTGGATGGTGGTACGCTTTTCCTCGTAGAGGATACCGCCTTTTTCGAGGTGCTCCTTCCTCGGTGCATAATTGGAAGAAACACTTCCTTTTTGTGTTGGTCGAGCAACCATGGGGTTTTAGCACATCATGGGGGCAACCTCATAGGTCGGCTGTCAGACCTCCAACACAATCCGAAGTCGAGGAGGAGGTCTTGAGTGAAATCTTTAGTCTTGCTCCTCTCCAGCTGTCCGAATTTCTTACCGAGGAGAACTTATTTAAGGTCAGACTGATTCCAACTGACCCGAGGAGTAAGTTTTCTCATGCGATTTTATTTGGATCGTCTTTTCTTTCTTTGTCATTATCATTGACCGAGTTTTGTATTTTCTGTTCAGCGATGAACCCATCCGACCTTGAAACTCTTCATCGGATGGCGAAGAAGAGGAAGACCAGCACGACCGTGGCCCCCAAATGCACTCGGATCGAGGTTGTCCCGACGCAGCCCATGGCAGGAGGTTCCTCGAGAGCGGCCAATGCCCCGAGGAAGGAGAAGGCGTCGGTGAAGGCTATGACGCCACTTCGGTTCGCAGCTCCCAGAGAGTCCGTCCCCCAACCTTCTGCATCCTCTTCCAAAAGAAACTCGGATGGGTCGAAGATCTCCATCCGAATATCCAACTGTGGATCCAATGTTCCGAAGAGTGTCTCTTCGGTGGAAGTTCCCTTGGATACCGAGGACAAAAGAAAAGACCTCGACGACTACCAAGTTGCCCATTCATTACTGAAGTCGGTCCTCTTATCCAACGACATCCAAACCTTCGAGGAGGCCGGGGGTGCCTTTCGCATCTAGGACTCCTATGATTCTCTTCTTTGGGTACGTATCCACTTTTTTACCGACCTTCATTTTAGGTCTTTTGTTCACTCCTCAGCTCAGCTTTTTCTTTTTTCTCTTCTTTGCTCTTTTTTTTTCAGCTCGTCCATCATGTAGACCATTTTGCCGAGGTAATTAGAGAGGTTCGGCGCCTCTCTAAGGAAGCTGAGGAGAAAGCCGCCCATGCCAACCGAAGAACGGATGATGCTTAGTTATCTCGGCTGAAGGCCAAGGACGAGACCAGGTCCCTTAGGGAGAGGATGAGCTGCTGGAGTTCGAGCTGATCAAGGCTAAAGCTCGGGTGCTGGGAGAGAGGGAGTTCGGAAAGGCACGAGCGGAGGCCGCCAGAATAGAGGTGATCGAGGCCTTCTACATCTCGGAAGAATTCTACAACATCAAGGTGAATTTTGCATCGCCCTCCTACCTGCAAGGGGGCATAGACCTAAAAGAGAAGGTCCGAAGGATCTTCTCCGACCTGAACTTGGACCTCTTGGAGTCGGACGACGAAGAGACTGAGGATGCTGAGGGTTGGAAGATTCAGATGGAAGATGTCTTCAACCCCACACGTGATGATCTGGTTGTCGAGGATGCAGCGTCGGTACCACCCTCAGTCGTTATCATCCTGCCAGATCAAGCGGAGGTCGGCGAATCTGGAGCTCTGGATGGAGCTTAGTGTACCATTTTGATCGGACATGTTCGATCTTTTTTTCTTTTTTTTCTCTTTTTTAGGTCGATCTTTTTTATTTGCCCTTGATCTTTGTCGAGATATTTTTGTATGGACCGACCATTATTTGTAAATACTGAACTTTAATACAAAGCCTTCTTTTGCTTTTATTGTTATGTTCGTACGTTCTTCGTCAAATTTTTCTTTTTCAAGACGTAGGTTAGCATAGACTTTAGACGGCGTGATTGAAAAGTGGTGGGCGATTCATGCCGATGCATTACGATTTTCGGTCATAGCCGAGGAGCGTGTCTTCACGAACTTCATGAGTTACGTTTCACTCCTCAGCCATGGTCGAGGAGCGTACGTTGGTGGGCTTCGATGGAGATACATTTCGTCTCTCGACCATGGTCGAGGAGCGTGCGTTGGCAAAACTTGTTGGAGATGCGTTCCACTACTGGGTCGTGGTCGAAGAGCGCGCGTTGGCAAAACTTATCGGAGACACGTTCCGCTCCTCGGTCGTGGTCGAGGAGCGCATGTTGGCGAAACATGTTGGTGACGCATTCCGCTCCTTGACCATGGTTGAGGAGCGCACATTGGCAAAACTTATTGGAGATGGATTCCGCTCTTCGATCGTAGTCGAGGAGCGTGCGTTGGTGAAACTTATCGGAGATGCGTTTCGCTCCTCGACCGTGGCCAAGGAGCGTGCGTTGGCGAAACCCGATGGAGATGCGTTCCGCTCCTAGGCGGTGGCCGAGGAGTGCGCATTGGCGAAACTTGATGGAGATGCATTCCGCTCCTCGATTGTAGCCAAGGAGCGTGTGTTGACGAAACTTATCGGAGATGCATTCCGTTCCTCGGTCATGATCGAGGAGCGCACGTTGGCAAAACTTGATGGAGATGAATTCCACTCCTAGGCAGTAGTCGAAGAGTGCATGATGGCGAAACTTGACAAAGATGCGTTCCGCTCTTCGACCGTGGTGGCCAAGGAGTGCACGTTGGCAAAACTTGATGGAAACACATTTCGCTCCTAGGTGGTGGCCGAGGAGCGCGTGTTGGCGAAACTTGATGAAGACACATTTCACTCTTCGACCGTGGTCGAGGAGCGTACGTCGGCGAAACTTGTTGGAGATGCATTTCGCGCTTCGGTCGTGGTCGAGGAGCCCGCATTGGCAAAAGTTGTCGGAGATGCGCTCCGCTCCTCGGCTGTGGCCGAGGAGCGTGCGTTAGCAAAATCTAGGCCGAGGAGTGCATGTTAGCAAAACTTATCAGAGATGCATTCTGCTCCTCGATCGAGGCCGAGGAGCGCTCGTTGGCGAAATCCGATGGAGACGCGTTCCACTCCTAGGTGGTAGTCGAGGAGCGCACGTTGGTGAAACTTGACGAAGATGCATTCCACTCTTCGATCATGGTCGAGGAGTGCGCGTTAGCGAAACTTGTTGGAGATGCATTTCGCTCCTCAACCGTGGTCGAGGAACGTACGTTGGCGAAACTAAAACCTACGAGAAGTTATTATTCATTATCGAATAAAAATTTAAGATGGAAATTACATTCTAAGGATAATATCTTCGAAGATTGTCGGCATTTCAGGTCCTTGGGATCGAAGTTCCATCCAGTCGACAGAGATGATAAGTTTTCGACCGGACTACTTCAGCCATGCGATAAGGACCTTTCCAGTTCGGTGATAACTTTGATCGTTTGGATGGACGAAAAATCTCAGCTCGATGAAGAATTAATTGTCCTACCAGAAAAGATTTATTTTTTACTCGAGAATTATAGTATCGGACAACCCTCTATTGATAGTTAGCCATCCGAACTCGAGCTCGTTGCTAGATTTCTTCTAGCAGATTCAAATTCACCCTCATTCTGAAGAAATTGCTATCTTCATCGAACTTCTTTACTCAGAGTGTGGGTAACCCCATCTCTACGGATATCACAGCCTCCGTACCAAAGGCCAACATGAAAGGTGTCTCTTCAGTTGGGATACGTTGCACCGTGCGATATGCCCAAAGGACATTGTACAACTCTTCGACCCACGATCCTTTTGCCTGGCTTATGCGAGCTTTCAATCGATGTAATAACATCCTGTTCGTCACCTCGGCCTCACCATTAGTCTGTAGATAACCTACCGATGTCAATCTATGAAAAATTTCGTAGTCATTACAAAATCCTATAAACCTCGGGTTATTGAATTATCATCCATTATCGGTTATAATGGTGCAGAATAAACCATATCGATATATAATAGACTTTCAGATAAAATTTTGAACTCTGACTTCGATAATCATAGCCACTGCCTCTGCTTCCATCCATTTAGTAAAATAGCCAATCGCGATGATCAAAAATTTTTTCTGTGCCACAGCGATGAAAGATGGTCCGAGAATATCCATTTTCCATTGAGCAAAGGGCCAAGGGGTCATGATCGAGGCCAATGGGGTCGATGGTCGGTGCTGAATGTTTGAGGTCCTTTGGCATTGGTCACATTTGCTAACCAGTTTGGCCGCATCTTTTTGCATGGTTGGCCAAAAATATCTCTACCATAATATTTTGTGGGATAGAGTCCTGCCCCCCAGGCGATTACCATAGATTTCTTCGTGAACTTCCCATAGGGTATAGTCGGCTTTCGAAGGATAGAGACATCTGAGCAGAGGTAGGGTGAAGGACCTCTTGTACAACTTTTCTTCGTAAACAACGTATTGTGGAGTGAGATGTCTTAATCTTTTCACCTTGTCTCGGTCCATAGGCAAAATTTTGTCTCATAAATAATGGAGAATAGGATCTATCCAGTTCGATTCTGGATCAACTTGCATTATTGGGACCTCCTCAATACTCGGCTTCTTAAGGACTTTCATGTATGAGCTTCTTTTTAGGTCGGCCACTCTATGGATTGCTAGTTTAGAAAGAAGGTCAGCACGCACATTCTCCACCCTTGGTATCTGCTGAACATCTATCGCTAAAAAGCTAGAAGCCAAGTCTCTGACCTTCTGCAGATACTTTACCATATTCAGCTCCCAGACTTCATATTCTTCCTAAACCTGACCAATCACCAACCGTAAATCACTATGTACTCTGAGATGTCGAACTTCTATTTCTTTCGCTATTCTAAGTCCCACTACCAATGCCTCATACTTAGCCTCATTATTGGAAGCCAAAAAGTCGAAGCGTAGAGCATATTCCACTACTACTTCTTTCGGACTGGTTAAGATCAGGCTGGCTCCGGAACCTGTGGCATTTGAAGATCCATCAATATGCAGGATCCAACATTTATCGGTTGAAGAGGTTTCAACGTGACTGAATTTCTCATCTGGAATTATACATTCCAGAACAAAATCCATCAATGCCTGAGCTTTAATGGACGATCTCGATAAATATTTGATGTCAAATTCGCCTAGCTCGATAGCCCATTTAGCCAGCCATCCAGAAGTATCTGATCGGTTCAATACCGATCTAATAGGTTAGTCTGTAAGGACTGTGATGGTGTGCGTTTGAAAATATGGGCATAATTTTTTCACAGATATCAAGAGAGCATAGACGATCTTTTTCAGTCTCGTATACCTGGTCTCAGCATCGTGAAGTATCCGGCTTACGTAATAAATTGGCTTCTGCACCTTAGCCTCCTGTCGGATCAGAACAGAACTAATTGTCGAAGAAGAAACAGCTAGATACAAGTACAATACCTCCTCAGGCTCTAGCTTGCTTAATAGAGGGGGAGAGCCGAGGTATTTCTTTAGTTTGTCGAAGACTGTCTAGCATTCATCTGTCCATTGAAAGTCCTTCGATTGCTTAAGGGCTTTAAAGAATGGAAGGCTCTTTTCCACCGATCTTGATAAGAATCTATTTAAGACTGCGATCTTTCCTGTGAGTCGCTGCACTTCTTTGATTGTTCTCGGAGGCTTCATTTCTTGAAGAGCTTGAATCTTCTCCAGATTAGCCTCAATCCCATAATGTGATACCATGAATCCAAGAAATTTTTTGGAGGTGACACCAAAGGCACATTTATCTGGATTGAGCTTCATTCGAAAATGCCGTAGTATAGAAAAGGCTTTTTCTAAGTCGATAATATGGTATTCGACTATCCTACTTTTGACGAGCATGTCATCCACGTATACTTTCATATTTCTTCCAATCTGCTCTTTGAAAAGTCTGTTCACAAGTCTTTGATAGGTCGCCCTAGTATTCTTCAAGCCAAATGGCATGACCCTATAGCAAAAAAGACCTTGGTCAGTTATGGAAGAAGTTTTTTCTTCATCCTCGGACGCCATTCGGATCTGGTTGTATCATGAGAAAGCATCCATGAATGATAAGGGCTGATGTCCTGAGGTCGCGTCCATCAGTTGGTCTATGCACAACAGAGGATAGCTATCTTTTGGGCATGCTCTATTGAGATCCACATAATCAATACACGTGCACTATTTTCCACTAGCCTTTTTTATGAGGACGACGTTAGCCAACCACTCCGAATAATAAACTTCTCAGACGAAGCCGGCCTTCAAGAGCTTATCAACTTCTTCTTGTATCGCTCTCTGACATTTAGAGGTGAAGCTCCACTTTTTCTGTCTGATCGGACAACGATTCAGATCTACATCGAGTCGGTGTACCATAACTTGCGGATCGATGTCGGACATATTCAAAGCTAATCAAGCAAACACATCGGTATTATCTCATAGAAATATGATGAGATGCTGTCGATCTTCTTCACATAAGCTTGAGCCAACCTTCACAACTTTGTTCGGATCATCCTTGATCAGTACAGAGATTAGTTCTTCTGTCGGAGAGTCTCTTTATTCAGTTTATTCATCCCGGACGTCTAACTCATTCATGGGTTGCTCTTCAACCACCACTCCATGCAAAGTAGCCATTTAACATTTTCTTGCAATCGACTGATTTTTTCTGAGCTCGTCGATTCCATGTGAAGTCATGAATTTGACCTTCAGGTGATAGGTCGATACTATAGCCTGAAGGGTATTTAGGCCTGACCGACCTAAGATGACGTTATAGGCGGAGGGACTATTCACAATGAAATAAGTTATGTAGATAATTGCCTGCTTCGGAGCTCGTTCAGCTTTTGTCATTAGTAAGATAGTCCCTTCCACTAGAACCATAGTGCCAGAAAATCCGATCAGAGGTACATTCCTCTTCGTTAGTAGTTCAGGGTTTAAGTTCATCCTAACAAAGGCATCATAAAATAAAATATCTACCGAGCTTCCATTATCAACAAGGATCCGATGTACATCATAATTAGCAATATTCAAGAAAATGACTACAGGATCGTCATGGGATTGACTTATTTCTTCATGATCTTCATCGGTGAAAGTAATTTCACCATCTGCCTTCCTCTTCCTCGGTCCCTCTTTTGGTCGATCCTGATCTGAAGTGTTTCCATTGAAGTTTCCTCCAGTAATTACTTTGATTTCTCCTGCAGTCGTCTGCTCTCCATGCAATTCATCCTGCTGAGGTTGGTCATGACCTGGATTCGTCGGGATTCGCCATTCATCCATATAGTGTCGAAGTTGCCCCTGCTTGATTAGTGCCTCTATTTTCTCTTTGAGCTGCCAGCACTCGATATCATGCCCATGGTCACGATGATATCGAAAATACTTCCTCGAGTTTTTTACTCGAGCAGGGGTTATCATTTTCTTGGATCGAGGTATATCTTCTCGACGCTCGATCTCCATCAGAATCTGATCCTGGGGTGCATTGAGGGGGGTGTGGTAATTGAACCTCTAAGGTAGAGTTCTAGATCGACCTCACGGCTTTGGAGATGCTGGTCAGCTATCCCCAGATAGGGTGAGCGATTGATGAAACCATGGGTCCTTCCGACGGTGCTGCATCCCTCTATGATCTTTTTTCTTCTCCTATTTTTGGGATGGACCCGACCTACCATCTCGGCTACTTTCTTATTGATTTCAAGCCTCTTCGGCCTAGGTATACTTCTCCGCTCGTTCTACCATCTTAGCGAAATCCTTCGGATAGTCCAAGTTGAGAGAGAACAAAAGGTCATTTTGGAGGAGACCGATCTTGAATACCGTCATGGCCACCGACAGATCTAAATTTCAGGCCTCCAAAGTGACTGCATTGAAACGATTGATATACTCTCGAAGAAGCTCATTCTTCCGTTGCTTGATGCTCACGAGGAAGTCAGAGTTGCGATGTTGCCGACGACTGCTTACGAAGTAGGCAACGAACAGTCGGCTTAACGGATAGAAGAAATCTACGGAGTTGGATTTTAGGTTCGAATACCAGTGTCGAGCCGCCTTTCTCAAAGTTGAAGGAAAAACTCGACATAGTATCGCATCGGTAGCCCCTTGCAGATGCATAAGAGTTCGAAAACTATCTAGATGATCTACAAGATCAGCCATTCCATCGTAAAGCTCCATCTGAGGGATCTTGAATCGATGTGGCAAGGGTTCATTCATAATCTTCTGAGTGAATGGGGGATCGACATTAAACGCCAAATCCTTCCCTTGCTGCCTTGGCTGCCGCAATGCATCCAGCTATCGTTGCATCTCTTTTAGCTTTTTCTCCATGTCATCCTCACAAGTGGCTCGATGTTTAGGAGTCTCATGGCCCGAAGTAGAGCCTCTTCTTGAAATTGGTGTTGGCGAGCGCTCAGATCTTCGACTGGCCTCCATCCTAGGGCTACGGGGGCATCGTTCTTCCAGCATTATCCGGATCAAGCCTGAATTTTTTTCGATCAGACGGCGCTCGTCGACTTGCTGTATTTCTCTTATGGTGGCTGATAGTGCTTGCACCTAATGAAGTAGAATGTCATACTGTTTCTGTGAGACCGCTAGTGCCGTTGGTGGGTTCTTCTGGATTGGTGATGGAGATGTGTTAATCTGTTGAGCATTGTAGGTCCTCCGATCACTAAAATACTGGGACATGTTTGATGCTCCCCTTCGAATTTTCATGATATCCAGTGTCATACTTTCTTTCCTTAAAATTAAACCTCAAAAATAATCGAGGCCCTTCCTCTAGCGCCAACTATTGCTCCTGGATCTTCCGACTTGAGGTCGGTCGACGAAGATGGAGGAGCTCGACCATCGAGGAATGTGAGGTCGAGGACGAACTTGGCTGGAGCTTCATCCATTCATCTGCAATAAAGTCTCCACCGGAGTGTTCTCCATTGAAGACCCTCCAATACTTAAGTTAGGAGATTAGAGAACAATGAGGAGAGAAAGCGTCGAATTAAATGGCCTACCTGGAGGGTCCCGGAGCTTCTTTATTTATAGGAGAGGAGTTGGAGCCGTATCCATTTCGGACTCTAACGGCTTTTCGAGTTAATCGCCCTGGATTGATTCGGAAGATTTCTTTCCTTCTTAGGAGATGGGATTGCGAAAGATTCCTCTTTATTCGAGTTTTTCGATTCGGAGAGGATGCAGTTTCAGCAGGGATGGTTGTAGGTCGGTTATTGATGAGCTATGAGTCAATTTACGTAGCTCGACGGCCGATCTGAATCCGATGAAGATGAGATATGAAGGCCTACCTTATTTTGTCAGAAGACGATCTTCAATAGGTCGGTCGGAATTATAGGTCGGCTTAAGCTGACTTACAGCTAACCGTAGGCGAAATATCATATTGTTCCGCTCAGATAATTCATTTTGGTAGGTCGGCGGCCGATCCTAAATAAATCGAGGCCATACCAGCCTTATTCCATAATAGTTAAAAATATCAGATTTCTACTGTAACTTGATATTAACATATATATATATATATATATATATATATATATATATATATATATATATATATATATATATATATATATATATATATACAATTCGATTTGTTGTTTGAATATATAGATCTAACAAATATATATTTTAGATTTACATACAATATAGAAGAGGGATCCGGGCAAAGACTGCTGCTGGCCAAGTCATAATGTTGCAACATGGGATGGCAGCCAAAACAGCAAGATAACAGCTAATCGAGATTATTTCAACCTTTTTCTGGAGGTCCTATTCTGAATCCTCTAGTTAATAATTTTATTATCATTCGTTCTGGGGTTACCTATGGTGGAAGGAATCAAAAAGGCGGGGGAATGTATTTATGATTGAAATTACGAGGCTATCTTTGGTTGGTTCGTACTGTAGACTTGCAAAGACGCGCGTTGTCTGTTACTTAGCTGACAAGTATTTTCAAAGTTGAGGTCAGCCTTTAATTTGTGGAGATACGGTTGCACCCCTCTTTTTTTTTTTTTTTTTGGTGTTGGGGGTGGGGGAAGGGGGGGGGGGGGGGGGGGGGGGGGTGGGGGGGGGGGGGGGGGGGGTGGGGAGGGAATAAAAGGAAACAGTAGATAGAAACAAAGTGGTATTATATGGTGTGGACCTTTCACAAAGACTCGCCGCCATATGAACGACCTAAAATCCATAAACTCGGGCCCAAATGAAAAAGGATTTTTGGGCAGTCACCAATAAACCCAGCGACGGAGACCACATGAGAACAATGCAAAGTAACCAAGTGGTCTTGTAGGTTCAAATGCTCTTTGATTTTAATTTCATCCTATATTTTTGGAATTTATATTTGTTTGACGAAAAAAAACAATCCTGGCTTTGCCATGTCGCATTCTTGATGCATCCATGCATGCATCATGATGTGGAGAGAAATACGAGTATAATAATAAAGTAGAGTGATGTCTATTTACTTAAATGAGATGTTTTCTTTAGTAGATAAAACATTCTCAATTTCTCTATCCATGTGATCCATTTGAATGTATTGATCAATCTTCACATGAAGAAATTTTTGACAAAAATTTTGATCTTAAATTGCTCGTTAATTCATGCAATCATATCAATTAGATGCTCCTTCTGTTCGATAAATTGGGTGCATTGCATACCAAGCTTTTGTGCAAATAGGATGGCGGCGGGAAATAGATCAAGAAATCAATCAACCTCTCATCATCCATATTATTCAATTATAACACCTGCTCGATCAGCGAGCATCAAGAGTTGGCAATATAGAATTTTATGAAAACTTCAAAATGCAAGTTATTGTGGGATGAAACTGGTGCAGCTTCGACCTGTTTAAGATCAGCTACCAACTTATCCCAATGAATCGTCTGAGCGAAACGATGTAATAGTTCGTTCGTGATTAACTGTAAATCGGTCTAAGCCAACCTACAATTTTGACCGACCTATTGAAGATCACTTCTTAGCAAAATGATGTAGGCCTTCATACTTCATCCTTGTCGGATTCAGATCGACCGTCGAACTACATGAATAAACTCATATCTCGTCAATGGCTGACCTACAACCGTTCTTGCTGAAACTGCATCCTCTCCGAATCGAAAAACTCGGATAAAGAAAGAATCTTTCGCAATCCCGTCTTCCAAGAAGGAAAGAAATCTTCCGAATCAATCCAGAGCGATAAACTCGGAAAGCCGTTAGAGTCCGAAATGGATACAACTTCAATTTCTCTCCTATAAATAAAGGAGCTCCAGGATTCTCTAGGTATGCCACTCAATTCAATGCTTTTTTTTCTTATTGTTCTCTGTTGGAGATAAACCCCGCTCCCGTCGAAGTCTAGTTTGATGCTTAGCCTAATGAAACTAGTAATCACGGAAGAGCTTCGATCAAAAATTCTCCTCCAGTGGTCGGACCCCAGCTGAACTCTTCCAACGGCCAAATCATAGCCGAACTCCTCAACGGTCGAGCCCCAACCGAACTCCTCCATCGGTCGAACCCCTCTCGAACTCCTCCAGCGGCTGAATTCTAGCCGAACTCCCCCAATAGCTGAATTCCTACCAAACTCCTCCGGGAGTTGGACTCCTTTCAGACTTCTCCTTCGATCGGACTTCTTAAGGAGCCAAACTCCTACCAGACCTCTCCTTCGATCGAATTTCTATAGAAGCCGAACTCCTTTTGGACTTTTTTTCAGTCGGATTTCTATGGAAGCCGAACTCCTTCCGAACTCCTTCGATCGGATCCCTCTAGCAGTTGAACTTCTTTCGGACACCTCACTCAGTCAAGTTCCTCCAGGAGCCGAACTACTTCCAAACTTCTCCTTCAGTCGAATTCTTTCAGGAGCCGAACTCCTTCTAGACTTCTCTTCAATCTGATTTCTACAGGAGCTGAACTTCTTTCAGATTCCTCCAGAAGCCGAACTTCTTCCGGACTCCTCCTTCAGTCAGATTTCTACAGGAGTCAAACTCCTCCTAGACTTTTTCTTCAGTCGGACTCCACCAGAAGTCGGACTCCTTCCGAACTTCTTCTTCAGTCGGATTTCTACAGGAGCCGAACTCCTTCTGAACTCCTCTTACAGTCGAATTTCTACGGAAGTCAAACTCCTTACGAATTTCTATAGGAGCCGAATTCCTTCTAGACTTCTCTTCAGTCGGATTTCTACGGGAGCCGAACTCCTTCCGGATTTCTTTAGGAGCCGAACTCCTTCCAAACTCCTTCAGTTGGATTTCTATAGGAGTCGAGCTTCTTCTGAATTTCTCCTTCAGTCAAGTTCTTTCAGAAGCCGAACTTCTTTCGAATTTCTCCTTCAGTCAAGTTTCTTCAAGAGCCAAACTCCTTCTGGACTTCTCCTTCAGTCGGACCCCATCAGGAGCTGAACTCCTTCCGAATTTCTCCTTCAGTCGGATTCCTCTAGGAACCGAACTCTTTTCGGATTTCTTCTTTAGTCAAGTCCCACTAGAAGCTGAACTTTTTTCGAACTTCTCCTTCAGTCGGACTTCTACGGGAGCTAAACTTCTTCCGGATCTTTCCTTCAGTCGGACTCCTCCAGGAGCCAAACTTCTTTCAGATTTTTTCTTCAGTCAAGTTCCTCCGGAAGCCAAAATCCTTCTAGACTTCTCCTTCAGTCAGACTTCTTCAGGAGCCTAACTTCTTCCAAATTTTTTCTTCAATTAAATTCCTCCAGGAACCGAACTCCTTCCGAATTTTTTCTTCAGTCAAGTTCCGCCAGGAGCCGAACTTCTTTCAGACTCCTCCTTCAGTCGAACTCTTCCAGGAGCTGAACTCATTTTGGATTTTTCTTCAGTCGAATTCCTTCAGGAGTCGAACTCTTTCCGGATTTTTCTTTCAGTCAAGTTCCTCCAGGAGCCGAACTTCTTTCGAATTTTTTCTTCAGTCGGATGCCTACAGGAGCCGAACTCCTTCTAGATTTTTTCTTCAGTCAGATTTTTTTAGGAGCCGAACTCCTTTCGGACTTCTCTTTCAGTCGGATTCCTCCAGCGAATTGCTTCTAGATTTCAACTAGCATTCCTCTCGGATGATCCCCTCTACCCGTATCCCCTTTAGGAGTCCGAACTTATCTGAAATTGATGTATGTCGAAGCTTTTCACCGACCAATGCCTGCTTTCTTTGAACTTTGATTATTGAATCTCAACGAACGGTCACTATCAGTCTGACGATACCTCTTTCCCTCCATACCGAATACCACGTGGCTCCGAGCGCCCCACTACTAGATGACTGCAGCTGTCACTATCAGTCTGCTACAGGCGGTGCTACAGACGGCACCTCCTTCCATGACAGACTTCATCAGACCTCGAGCGATCCGCTACCAGATGACTATGGCTGTTATTATCAATCTACTACAGGCTCCATTTATAAAAGGAACCCTCCAGATACGTTTTCTTTAAGCTCTCTTTTCATTTTCGAAACTCTGTCGAACTTTTTTCTGAGTACTCCATTTTTATTGGTCAGAAGAGCTGACTTGATCATCAAAGGGTTCTGTCAGAGCCACCACCATCGACTTCGGATGAAACTTTATTTTGCAGATCACCAATGGCGACCTCGTCTTCTTCGACTCCATCTCGGTTTGGCGTCAATCAGATTCTGCACCAATATTCTCTAATCTTCTAACTTGAGCGTCAGAGGGTCTTCATCGAAGAACACTTCGATGGGGACTTTATTATAGGTGAACGGACGAAGCTCCAACGAAAGCTTGTCCTCGATCCCAAATTCCTCGATGGCCGAGCTCCTCCATCCTCATCGGCCGACCTTAAGTTGGGAGATCCAGGAGCAACATAAGTAGTTATAAAATTTATATAATATCAATCTTCCTTAATCGACCAAACTATAAATGATATGCCACTGGACCATATATAAACAAACCAACCAAGAACAGTCAATTGATTTTTACGCACAAAGCATCTCCAAACCACGACTGACCAAAATGCTCCTAGACCTCTTTAACCCCCTGAAGTGAATATCCCCATCGTCACGCCTCAGCACATAAAGTAGAGAAGGTATTCTTGCATGACTTCCATGAAATTTTACTTGACCGAGTTCACGATGACCTCTTCTCTCTAGATAGCTCTTACCGTAACTCTGAAGAATCCACACCACACTTGTTCCACGCCGTCTAAGATTTCTCGAACTTATTTGCAGATCTAGTCAACTTTCTCTATGGTGGTTGCATCTACTAAGATTAATTTCTCAAACATTGCGCCCCCTCTTATTGCTAGGAAATGGACGATATCAGAAGAGAGGCAGTTACGTCGGAAGCAGTCCTAAAAGCATTCCCGTATTGGCATTCCTCTTTTTTAAAGTTTGTAGAAGTGAGGGACCACCAAAAAAAAAAAAAATCTACTAAATAGAAAGGACCGTGCATGCGCGATAAAAGTATGCATGACGGTGTAACGCTGCCCTTTCCACATGAAATTATGCGTTGTTCTGCCCTACCTGTTTCAGTCCAAAAGTGTCTCTTTCTAATGAGGGTTGCCACGACGCAATGTGGAAAGTAGAGAGGACCATTAGTTCCTTACACCTGAAAAGAATCTCAACCCTCCAATAGGTGGTCCCAAGAGTCCATCCATTTTGGCTTGCCATGGACCACAACGAACAACCCATGGGCTTCCTATCAGAAGTGGGGTCGGTCTTAGTCAGATGAGCATCAGCTGCTAAATCACAAGAAGAAAGAACCAAATTCAAGCATTGCATTGTTTGATTAAGCAAGAAGTAATTAACCTGACCAATGAAAAAAAAAAAAAAATAAAAAGAATACTTGCACTGAGTCTATGAGAGAATCTGCATGCGTGTCAATTTTGTGGGCTCACGTGCGGTCAACCAAAGTGTCCAAGGAGGAGGAGGGGGTGTCCTACATTAAAAAAAAAAAAAAGAGAAAAAAAAAATTAAAGCAAAGGGAGTTCCCCTTTGTCATGGAGCGGGAGTGGAGAGCCAAGCCCGGAATCTCACGCTCCAAAAGGAAAAGAGTGGCCTTGTTTATGAAAGAGACACGTACGTCCTCCGCCCCTTTCACGCAGATAATGTTCCAAATGCCTTTTCGACTGCCCTTCCTCCATTCCGTCACCAGGTATAATTTATTCATGAGAAAAGTTATACCTGAGGCTTAAAATATATATATATATATATATATATATATATATATATATATATATATATATATATATATATATATATATATATATATATGAGATGATTAAATTTTAATTATTTAAAATTTAGTCTACGATCGAATTTTCAATCATTCGATCAGCACGCATCAAAATTGGCATTATTTGAAAAGATGCACTGACTGAAAAAAAAAGCATCGGCTAAAAAAAATAGATACATAAAATAATACAAAAAAAATATACTATTATTTAAAAAAAAAATATTTTTTTTAAAAAAAATTAAAAAAATTTGAAAAAAATTTATCAAAAAAAAAAAGAAAGATGCCTTCAAAGGGTTGAAGGCGCCTTCCCCATCCCTCCTTTCTTTTTTTAGCATATTTTTTTCTAATATATGTTTTTAAGATACTATTTTTTTAATTTTTTTTAAATATTTTTAGACCCGAAGACATCTTCAGGTAGATTTTTTTTCAAAAAAATATGAAAAAATTAAAAAAATTAAAAAAAATTATTTTTTTAATTTTTTTTTTTAAAATTTTTTATTTTTTTTAGATAATAAATTTTTTTTTTCGAAGATGTACACTGATTAAACTATCGAAAATTTGATTTAATGTAAATCGGACTTCAATCGATTGAAATTCTATCTATCTCATTATATATATATATATATTTTAATGGAGCAAATGTATTTGTACAGGATTCGTTGCGTGCAGCATTCCTCAAGTATCCAAGGAGGAACATGCAGGATAATTTTCATATAACATAAGCAGAGAAAATGCCAACTCAATGTAGAGTATTAGAAATAGTCTATAATTGCATATTAAGATTGGTTGTGTTACCTGCTAAACATAAAATATTATTCTTTCTAAATCGAAGAAGATCGATGCTCGGTGGAGCAAGCTCAACACATCCATTTGAGTAACACAAACGTTAGCCTGGCAATGCATATAGATAAAAAAAAAAAAAAAAAAATAAATATTAAAAAAAATATAATGTGCAAAAATTTCTTAAATTATATGTTATGGATATACTTATTAAAAAAAAAAATGCCACGTACCACAGGAGGTGATGTGAGTTATCACTAAATTGGTGGGATCCCGACGCGGCTCGTCTGATCCGAGCGTCGTATCTTGACTCGTTGGGGGGACCCCGTTCACACATCGCCACCCGTAACGCCGTCAGGTCCCAACCAGTATTATATCTCCACGTGTCACAAAACGTCAAACCCGTTTACTACGAAGAAGCGTCACAAGCACGCCAACGCGGTTCGGCCGTTGGAGCTTTGTCAAGCGCTTTATTTATATTCCCCACCACTGCACCACCCTCCCCCAAATCCTCTCTTCTGCTCCGCCCTTCTTCAATGTTCCGATTTGGCCCTCTCATTTGATCTGGTTTGATTTTCGTTTTTTGTTTCATTCTTTTGTTTTTGTTTGTTTACAATAGTGGGAGGTTTGGATTTGGAAATCGGATTGTTTATATTGATAGAAGGGATTTGATTGATTTCCTTGCCGAAATCCAAGGAAAGATAGGATTTTTAAGGCTTCCATCGGAGTTCTTGTGAGTATTTGGAAGGAAAGGTGGAATATTTTTGTTTGTGGGCTTTGTTTTCCTTTATAAATGCCTTCCTCTCCTGCGGCCATGGCTATGGCCTCGTCCTACTGGTGCTACCGCTGCAGCCGCTTCGTCAGAGTCTGGCCCCACGACGCCATCGTCTGCCCCGACTGCGACGGCGGATTCCTCGAGGAGGTGGAGAACCCTCCGCGCTTCGGCTTTGCCGCCGGCGAGCCCCGCCGGCTCCGCTTCCCCGTGTCCCGGCCCTACCACCAACGTTCCGACCTTCGGTTCCGCCGCCATCGTGGCACCTCCGCGGGCGACCGCTCCCCCTTCAACCCGGTCATCGTCCTTCGCGGCCCGGCCGACGGTGACGGCGGGGACGCGGACCGCGCTCCTGCCAGCAGCTTCGAATTCTATTACGACGATGGGGCGGGATCCGGCCTCCGCCCCTTGCCGGAGAGCATGTCGGATTTCTTGATGTCTTCAGGTTTTGAGCGGCTTCTTGACCAGCTCTCCCAGATCGACATCCATGGCATCGGCGGTGGCCGGGCATGCGAGCACCCGCCCGCATCGAAGGCTGCCGTGGAGTCGATGCCCACCGTCCAGATCGCCACCAGCCATATCAAGATGGACACCCACTGTGCCGTCTGCAAGGAGCCGTTCGAGCTCGGGACCGAGGCTCGGGAGATGCCCTGCAAGCATATCTACCATCAAGATTGCATCTTGCCATGGCTTTCGCTCCGGAACTCTTGCCCTGTGTGCCGCCATGAGATGCCCACCGATGTGCGCGGACGGAGTGGGGTGGAGACGGACGGTGATGAACAGGCTCCCTTGGGGGTGAACGAGGAGGATTTGGTCGGCCTCACGATATGGAGGCTACCGGGTGGTGGGTTTGCAGTTGGGAGGTTCTCGGGGGGAAGAAGAGAAGGGGAACGGGAGCTTCCAGGAGTTTACACGGAGGTAGATGGTGGATTCAACGCCAGTGGTGCAGCGAGAAGGATCTCGTGGACCTCAAGAGGGAGTCGGTCCAGGGAGAGCGGAGGAATTGGAAGGACTTTTCGCAATTTTCTCTCTTTTTTTAGGCGCTTCCGCCCATCTTCCTCCACTTCTTCGAGATCAACTTCAGATTCTGGTTCTCCGAGGCACCGCAGAAGTTTGATCTTCAGCAGGAGTTCACGAAGGCATAGTTCAAGTTGGATATTGGAAAATGAGAATGTTAGAACAATCACAAGATGGTGACAGAAGAAAGTGAAGGAAAATTTACCTTTCTTTGTCCAGTTTTTTTGTTTCAACCTAACCATGGTTGTAGTTAACTGTTTTTATGTTTAATGTAAGAGAAGGAAAATAGGATCTTAACAGATGGAGATCCGAGTGTTTTTCCCATAATTCTATCATGAATATAAGAAATTTGAGGGAAAGAAATGTGGTTTGCTTCTATTGTTTCTCTTTTGGGGCTTGGAATTGAACATTGTTCTGGTTTCCTTGGAAGGACAGAGAAGAAGCTTAATCTCTGAGCTGGTGAGCTCTTTGATATCATATTATGGAGATACATGCTCTACTACGTATGATGCTTCCATTAAGAACCATCATTTTTATTTAGGTCGGCAATACTTTCCTCCTTTTTTGTCATGGGATGCTGCCTTTTTTTGTTATGATGCATTGCAATGTAGTTAAACCTCGGTCGCTTTAGGTGGATCTAAATCTTCCCCATTTCATGTTTTCCTCAACCATGTTAATGGTTTTCGGTTAATGGTGAGTATGAAGTCATTTACAGCTGTGAGAAAGTTCTGTTTCGAGCACTTCTGAACACCACAGTATCTCTAGCAGTCAAAATGCACGCTCTTTCATAAACAAAAATTCGGGGAATTGTTTAAATAGTCATATGCTATATTGTGTCGCCTCGTGTTTCTATAGTAACTATATAGCAAATTCTCATTTTGCGTCTGATGGGTCATATTGTTATATATTTTTCGTTGCTTGGTCTTGGTTGGCAATTTATAATTGTCTAGTTAGACCTAGGTACCTTCAGGCTGGCTGCTGCAATGGTGTTTCTTTCGTCGGGGTCGTTGACCTGCATCAGTGTGAGGCTTTTTTTTTAAGAAAAATAATTTTTCTTGTAGCACTTCTTGTGTACTTAGATAGGCTGACATTGGGTGATGGATGGTGGTTGCCTGCCAAAACCTGTGTTCGTTGTTGTTTGTTTTCTTCTTGATTACGATTGACTCTTAAACAGAATCCACACTGTGAAACATTTACAACGAAGAAAAAATCATTTTAATACGAGCGGAAATAGCCACAAAAACAAATTAGAAGCTGGGCAATTTGAGATACTATATACATGGCATCACAAGATGGAAACCTCATCCTGGTTGAAGATGGTAAAAAGATTAGTCTCTTTTATGATTTCAAAAAATAACTGCACTTCAGGCTTAAGTTTGTTCCTTGACATGTGCTCAGGCCCCTGTAGTGGTGGATCTGCTCTTGGAAAAGTTGGTCAAGGTGCCCCATCACCAAAAAAAAAAAGAAGAAAAAGAAGGATTAGTCAAGGTCAAAGCATACAGTCAACGGAACACAAGAACCATGGGATTCCAAGCAAGGGGGCTGAAACTAGAGCAAAGCATTAGATATTGCTTGTTCTATGCCCTCTCACAAGTGCCTGCATCCATTGGTTGGTTTGCTAAGATGCTCTTTCCTTGCATGTTTTAATTGCCTTGATGTTGTCTCTGATGCCTTGTATTCAGCCTGGTCAAAGAATTCATAGCATGTCTCTGAACCTCGTTGTTTTATTTTATTGCTGATTGGAGTCTTTATTCTCCAAAAGTCTAAAACTTACATGATCCTTTTTGTTTTTTTTTCTTTCCCCTGACTAATAAGAGGGTAGTAGGGGCTATTCTCACCTGCTGCCCATATCCATTCCACTTGACTTCACTATTGCAATTGGGAATTCAAGCCTCCTCCTTTTATCTAATAAGGAGTTAGATGTCAATACCATCTGAGCTAGCGTTTAGCTTATAATTAATTTTATTTATGCCCACGGGGCTGGAGTATTGTCGGTCGGGAGCATCTTATAATTATTTTTATTTGTGGCCTTCTGGATGCAGAACCACCACCTCCTGTGGACCCAAAGCTTATGCATCCACTTCACCAAACCTCCACCACTTTAAATTTCAAGTACTGTTGGTGGATGGCTCATCTTTTCTTCTATCCGCAAATTTCCTTTTCCTTTTTCTTCTTCCATCGGGACAACTGTCCAACCCCTGGATGCAGGTCATGACAAATTTTGGTCTCACTAGAGGTCTAGTCTTGCGAAGAAAATTGCAGCGATGGTTGACGCGAGATGGTCACATAATATCAAACAAGTGGGTGAACAGAGTTAACCGACAGAGTTTAAAGACTTGTGGATCAGAAGACGGACAGGCTTGGAGCAGGGTGGTGTTGCCGAAACCGGTCATGGTTCGTCATCTCCGCGGCCTTAAAATTTAATTTCCTGCCCCCTCCACCCTTATGGACCATTGACCATTTCTTCGATGCCTCGCATGCTGGAAATTAACCTTCAGGCATCAAGAACATCACAAAAAGAAAGCCACGCCAGAGTCATAAACCTACGGATGGTGTTTGATCGGTGAGAGTTGGGATCTATAATTTGCATGAGAATAAATAACTTCCATTCCAACCGTTTAGATAGAAGAAATCTCATTTCGATTTTGATTTCGAGATGGAATGAAAATCGCCCAATCTATCAAAATTTCAATCCTCACTCTTTTCTAAGAATTCAAATTTTAATTCTCGTTGCTACAAAAATCTATCTTGAATTGAGATGGCTAGAGATGGTCAAAAACGACGGATCAGCAACGTTAAGACGGTGATGGCTGGGCATGCAAAATAAGTCTTCAAACCGAAGTTTGCTCTGATGGGACCCTCTGACGCTCAAGTTAGAAATGTAGAACATGTAGAAAGAAGTAAGAATTTTGTGAGAGAACTTTTTCATATTTTGGAGGTCCTTTGTAGAGGTGTCAAAATGAGCTTGGCCCATAAGATCGGTCTGGCCCAACTCTGAAAATGGGATGGGCTGGGCAAATAACAACCGGGCTTTTTGGCCCATCCCATCTCAGCCCAAGGGCTGAGGTGGGTTAGGCCGAACTGGGTTGGGCCAACCTATTTTGACACCTCTACTCTCAACCCTCGATCACACCCAACCTTCATCATTAGTCTAATCATGGAGAAGGAAGAGGATGTGAGCATGAGCATGGTCCATCCATCCCAATTCAACTTTTATCACTGGTCTCTAATCATGGGGGAGGAGAAGGATGTGAGCATGAGCATTGTACACTCCATTCCATCCCATATTAAAAATGATCTATATTAAAAGGTACTACAGTCTAAAGAAGTTTACTTTTATGATAGATCAGGAGAACACTAATAATCCATCTCACATGGTCAGCTCGATGGCATCAGCAAAGAAGAATTTCCAGAAGCTTAGTACAGAAAGGAGGGGGCAATAAAGATGGGCCCGTGTGATGATATCACCGGCTCACAAAAAGAAAGTAGGGAGAAGGCAAAACCCAGCATTGATAAGGGTCACTACATGGCTCATGTTATTTTTTTATCAGGTTATTTTTTTTTTAAAGTTTTGTATGCTGGCCTAGCCCAACCCACGGCCCTTAAATGGTTAGGCTAGGCCAGCTATATGCTGTCCTATTTTTTGGCTGGGCCTAGCCCGGTCCAGCCCATCAATTTTAGACCCTTATGAGCTAGGTCGGCCCATTTTGACATCACTAGTCTCCTATAGACCTTTATTTATAAGCGGAGGTTGAAGAATCATGAGAAGGAAGAAGAATCAAATGGTTAGTCTTGACTTATTCAATGAGATACGTCCATTGTTTTCTATTTTATTTGGAGAGATATATTTGTTATATTTTGCCTCATTGGAAATGCCATTGAAGAGGTAGCTAGAATTGCCTTATTTGAGTTGTGGCTAGCTGTCATAAGGCAATCGCGCAAATTTGAAAATGGAATGCGGAATATCATCGATTATGAGGTCAGATGGAGCTGGAGGTCATCAGCTGTGAGGTCTGAAGGTCATCATAGATTTTTTTGGATTTAAAGCTGGTTGATCACGTGACGAGGATCAAAAATATCTGAAATGGCTATATCTTTGATAGAGACGATTTTACCCCGAAAACATGCCCCCTGCTTTTGAGTTCGGACTAGACCAGGTTCGGGCGAAGGGAGCTTTCTAATTCGGATCTACTGAGGACATGCAGTAAATTGTTTCTTTTTAGTCTTGAATTTTATAGCTCCTAGGGCTACCATAGCATAGAATGAACTTAAGCCTTCCTCGGCGTTGAACGAACCTAGGGTTCTTAGGAACTTGCTGACTTTGTTTGGGAACAAGTTCTTTGAGCCACCTCATTTGGGAATGAGGATTCCGATCTCTCTTATTTAAGAACAATATTTTTCTTCAATCTCCCTCATTTAAGAATGAGAGTTCTCCGGCCTTCCTCATTTAAGAACAAGGATCACTGGCTCGCCTTATTTAAGAACAAGACTCTTCTTCGATCTTTCTTGTTTAAGAATGAGAGTTCTTCGGCCTTCCTCATTTAAGAATAAGGATTGTCGTCATGTCTTGTTTAAGAATATGACTTCTCTTATTTAAGAACCAGAGTTCTCCAGGCCTCCTTATTTAAGAACAAAAGTCATCGACCTATCTCATTTAAGAACAAGATTTATCTTCGACTTCTCTTATTTAAGAACAAGAGTTCTCCTAGCCCCCTCATTTAACAACAAGAGTCGTCGGCCTAATAAGACTTATCTTCGACTTCTCTTGTTTAAGAATAAGAGTTCTTCTAGCCCCCTCATTTAAGATTAAGGATCGTCGGCCTGCCTCGTTTAAGAACATGGCTTCTCTTTGACTTCTCTTATTTAAGAATAAGAGTTTTTCAAACCCTCTCATTTAAGAAGAATCGTCGATCTACCTCATTTAAAAATAAGGATTCTCTTCGACTTCTCTTGTTTAAGAACAAGAGTTCTCTAGGCATCCTCATTTAAGAACAAGGATCGTTGGTCTGCCTCGTTTAAGAACAAGGCTTCTCTTATTTAAGAACAAAAGTTCTCCGGACTTCCTCATTTAAGAAAAAGGATCGTCGGCCTGCCTCGTTTAAGAACAAGGCTTCTTTTCGACTTCTCTTATTTAAGAATAAGAGTTTTCTAGGTTTTCTCATTTAAGAATAAGGGTTGTCAACATGGTCGTTTAAGAATAAAGCTTCTCTTTGACTTCTCTTGTTTAAAAATAAGAGTTCTTCGGGCCCTTTATTTAAGAACAAGGACCATCGACTTGCCTCATTTAAGAACAAGGCTTCTCTTCGACTTTTTTTGTTTAAGAACAAGAGTTCTCCAGACCCCTCATTTAAAAACAAGGATCATCGACCTACCTCATTTAAGAATAAGGCTTCTCTTTGACTTCTCTTATTTAAGAACAAGAGTTCTCCGAGTCTCCTCGTTTAAGAATAAGGATCGTCGACCTGTCTCATTTAAGCACAAGACTTCTCTTGTTTAAAAACAAAAGTTCTTCAAGCCCCCTCGTTTAAGAACAAAGGTCGTTGGCCTGCCTTATTCAAGAACAAAACTTCTCTTGTTTAAGAACAAAAGTTCTTTGAGCCCCCTCATTTAAGAATAGAGGTTGTCGGCCTACCTTGTTTAAGAACAAAACTTCTCTTCGACCTTTTTGGAGCTCAATTTTAAGAGGTTAGGTTATAGAGGTTGGCTTATAGAGATCGACTTCGAGAGATCGGCCTTTAGGAGGTTGGCCTTTAGAACTTCAGCTTTCAGAAGCTCATCTTTGTAGGGTCAACCTTTAGAGGTCAACTTATAGAGATCGGATTTAAGAGGCCGACCTTTAGGACTTCAACTTTCAGAAGCTCGCCTTTGGGGGGTCAACCTTTGGAGGTCAACTTATGTGAGGCCGACTCGATATGATCTTCACCTTGGCTTGGCCTTGAGCTTCACCTTTGCTTTGCCTTGAGCATTACCTTAGCTTGGCCTTGATCTTTGTCTCGGCTCAGGTGCTTAAGGACCCATGATCTTGTGGGAGGGAAATAGAATAATGGGTGGGGTTTAAGAGACTCTTACTATAAGAGTTGTAAGTTTTGTTTGAAAAGTTTTGCTTGGCTCTTTCTTGTTATTTGCCTTAGTTTGGTTTGATCTTCAGCTCGGATAGGTATGATCTCATCTCGGATTGGTCTTTAGCTTGATCTCGATTAGGCCTTGATTTTCACCTCGAATTGGTATAATCTAGGGCTGAGCATGGGTCAGGCTCGATCGAATTGAGAGAAAAATTTTATCCGATCTAATCCACTTGGGTTGAAGAAAATTTAACTTGCTATCGATCATTTACCATGTATAAATCGTTTGAAACTGAAATGAGTGGTTTATAGCGGGTTCAGGTGGGTTGTATCAGTTTGGACTTTAATATTGATCCAATGTTGATTTTAAGTCTAATGTTAGTCCACTTAAACTTATTTACGAATTCGAGTGAATTGTGTCGGATTCGGATGGATTATATCGGATTTAAATGGATTGTGTGTTAAGAGTATAGAAACCAAACCGACCATAAATAATCAATTCTTTTACAAATTCCAACCCAATTTCATCAAATTTATGTCTTTCAACGGATCGAAACTGATATTCATTAGGTCGGATTGGATGGGTTTCTTCAAGTTTTGGTTATTTGCTCAGCCTTAATATGATCTCACCTTGGATTGGTATGATCTTCACCTTAATTTGGTATGATCTTCATCTTAGTTTGGCTTTAATTTTAACCTCAGTTTGGTATGATCTTCATCTCGGTTTGGTTTTGATTTTAATGTTGGATTGGCCTTGAGCTTGATCTTGGTTTGGCCTTAATTTTCACCTTAGATTGATATGATCTCACTTTAGATTGGCCTTCATTTTAACCTCGATTTGGCCTTGATTCTCACCTTGGATTGGCCTTGATACTTACCTCAGATTGGTCTTGATTTTAACCTCGATTCGGCCTTAATTTTTATCTTGGATTAATATGATCTCACCTCAGATTGGCATTGATTTTGACCTTGGTTTGGCCTTGATTTTCACCCCAAATTGACTTTGATCCTTACCTCAAATCGGTCTTGATTTTAACCTTGATTCTGCCTTGATTTTTATCTCGGATTGATATGATCTCACCTCGGATTGGCCTTGCTTTTAACCTCGGATCTGGGTGCTCAAGGACCTATGGTAGGAAAGAAAATGAAATGATAAATGAGGTCTTGAGAGCCTCTTACCATGAGAGTTTTGTAGAAGTTTCTCCTTTTTAGAGCCTGTTTTCTTGAAATCTCTTTGGTCTTGTTCGATAGATGAGGAAGCATGGATCCATCATGATTTTGGTAGGTAAAAATTGAAAAATTTTCATAATCTTTTTTCTGATTGCGATCTTCTTCCTACTAAAAATTTAAATTTTGAAAATAAAGAAGTATGATTCGAAAATCAAGAAATTTTCATAACCTCCTTTATCTAGATGTTGTGATTTTTTTTTTCTCATTTAGATCCTCTTTTATTTGGGTATTATGATCTTCTTTTTTATTTGAATCCTCCTTTATCAGGATGTTATTATCTCCTTTCTCATTTGGGTGTCTGATCTTTTTTCTTATTTAGATCTCACCAAAAATTTAAATTTTAAATTATGAATATAGATAAAGAAGTAAGTATAATTTGAAAATCGAGAAATTTTCATAATCTCTTTCCTTATTTGGATGTTAAGATCCCTTTTCCCTTTTGGATCCATTATTTGGATCTTGCATTCTCCTTCCTCGTTTGGATCTCATCAAGAATTCAAATTAAATTTTGAATATAAATGGAAAAGCAAAAGTGACTAAGAAATCGAGAAATTGTTGTAATCTTCTTCCTTA
Organism: Cocos nucifera; assembly: GCA_006176705.1. Taxonomy (NCBI): domain Eukaryota; kingdom Viridiplantae; phylum Streptophyta; class Magnoliopsida; order Arecales; family Arecaceae; genus Cocos; species Cocos nucifera. Next base: position 400,233 of record QRFJ01003749.1, on the reverse strand, counting down.
TTTGGATGTTGCAATCTCCTTTCCTGTTTGGATATGTTATTTGGATCCTGCGATCTTCTTTTTCATTTGGATCCTATATCCCCTAGTTTTGGACTTGATCAAGATAACTTAGGGATTATTGACCGATATAGAAATGATCGATTTAGATTTGGTTAGCATCTAGCTAATTTGGAGATGGTTGGCATAGATTTGATCAGCATCGATTGATTTGTAGATGATGGGATCTGGTTGACGGTTGGGTTGATCTGATTTTTTAGAACTTGGTGTTAGAGCGGTGCAATGTAGTTTCTCTTATTGGATGCTTGCTTCTTCCTGTAAATGGGCTTGATCCTTTCCTCTAGCGTCGTTCTATTGCCATAAAAATCTATCTTGGATTGGATCGGTTGGAGGTGGTCGACGATGGCTGGACCCATAAAATAAATTTCTGACAGAAAGTAGCTCCGATGGAGACCCTCCAACGCTCTAAGACAGAAATACAAAATAAGTAGAAAGAAGTGAGAGGAGAGAGGTTTTTTCATACTTTGGGATCCCCTATGGGCTTTTATTTATAGGCAGAGACTGAAGAACCAGAAGAAAGAAGGAAAATCAAATAGTTAGCCTTGACTTATTCTGTGAGATACGTCTGTCGTTTTCTATTTTATTTAGAGAGATATATTTATTATATTTTGTCTCATTGGGAATGTCATTGGAGAGGTGGTTAGAGTTACCTTATCTAAGTCGTAGCTAGCTATCTATCGTATGGTAGTTGTGCAAACTTAAAAATAGAATGCGGAAGGTCATCGAATGTAAGGTTAGATGATGTCAAACTCAGATGGAGCTGGAGGTCATCACAAATTTCTCTGGACTTGAAAATGGTTGATTACATGGCGAGGATCGGAAAGGTCCAAAATAGCTATGTCTTCGATGGGGATGATTTTACCCCCAACAATTCTGATTTCGGTGACGAACTAAATACTTTGAGAAATTTGGCCATTTCGATTTCGATCATAAATCAAATACCCTCTTAATTCTCTTGGAACGGTAATCATACCTAGCATCAATCTCTTATTGATGCTAGCACAAAATGGGGCAACCCAAAATATTACAAAGACATTGGGATCATTGTGATCGAGCAGGATAAGCTAGGCAATCAGGTATGACAGTGAGGGCAAATGTAGAACAAACTATTTTCTACATTATGCACATCATACGATCATGCATACCGACATTCACAGCTGCTCATTCTTGTAACAATGCAACTTTTGATGAATGAGTTTATAGGAACAAGCTGTCGTGATTGATGGTATGGATGACCATACGATGCATGCTATGTAAGATATAATATCTCCGCATGGTCAGAAAAGATCAATCTCAGATTGTTAGTGATGGGCTTAGAAAAAGAGGACAAATTAACAAGACAAATGTAGTTATGCGGATTGTATAAGTTCTTGGTCGTCCACGTCCTTCGAGAGGACATTCCTAATCCTGCTAATATTTGTCCACCTGGGTGCACCTACTCCATGTATTCTGTTGTCAAAAAATCTACCTCTATTTTTCTAAAAAGATATATATATATATATATATATATATATATATATATATATATATATATATATATATATATATATATATTAGATCAATGAAAATTTTTATTATAATACAATCACCGTATGTAGCTGAAATATACATTGATATAACGTGGTAAAGCGCCTTCAACTTGTTAGAATGCTGGTAATGTAAAACAATAGTTAATACATGAAATGTTACAAACAACTTTGCGGCCTTCGTATAAAATTTGCAACAACACCAAGGTTTGATGGTCTGGCGAGGCGAATGGGTTGATCTTTTGCAAGGAAAATGCTTTTGAGGTGCTTGATACTACGTGTAGAAAATTTTTTAGATATACCTATTATTGACTTGGCCACTTAGTTTCAATAGCTTTCTATTTATCTTTCCAATTTTGTAGGTCACACCAATCCCTTGGTGGTATTCTTTCACGCTATAGGATGAGCACCAAACAAAAAATCTTTATGATATCTGGGTGTAAAGAAAATTGCTTGAATTCTTTTTCTTCTAAAAAATATAGTTTTTTCTTCAATTATTTTATTAAAGAATTAATATATTTTAAAAGTTTATAACTTGCTTTCCTGGAAAACTTTTTCTTTTCCTTAAAAAGTTTTATTCTTCCCCTTTGTTATATATTTTAAACTTTTCTTTTCCTTAAAAACTTTCTTGATTCCAAATCTTATAAATAAAGAAAGAATTGATATTCTTTTCATTCCGAGTTTCTATTATTAGTCAACATGCAAGAATACAAAATTAGTCATGCATTATAGCTCATAAAATATCTTGAATACACCTCAAATGAATTGTTAAACAATAGAAATATAATCTAGCCATTACAAGCAAATTTAATGCATAATGTAGTTGGAATTTGTTGATGTAATTGAATCCGACCTAGACATATGCCATCCTAATGATAACAAGATACAAAATAAAGAAAAAAAGTATTCAAAAAATTTCAAAACCTTCGAATATGGAAATACCGGACAATAAAACATAATCTTAGCCTTTACAAGCAAATTTGATGGGTAAATATAGTTTGAATCAATAGATGAATTATATCCAAAGTAGACCTATGGCATCTTAGAGATATTATGGTAAAAAATAAAAATAAAAAGTGATTCCTTAAAAAAAAAAAAGCAAAAGAAATAATTAATAAAATCTGAAAATTTTTGAAAGCAAAGACGAGTAATTTTTTTACAAATGAATTGAATGTATATATGCATTTCGAATCAATAGATGAATTATATCGAAATGAGGCCTACAACATTCTAGTGATATTAAAATAAAAAGTAAATAGAAGAAGTAATTTCATAAGAAAAGAAAACAAGTACTTAAAAAATTTCAAAAGCAAAGAGAAGTATAATTTTTCAAAAACTAAATTAAAAACTTCAATTGTCAAGAATGGGATTCGAACCCATGCCCTTTCGGACCAGTACCTGAAACTGGCGCCTTAGACCAACTCGGCCATCTTGACTCTGCAAGGAATGTGTTTTGGTCCTTTAGTTAAGATGTTATCTAGCAAAAGTCGCCTCAACACCGATAGCACCGTCGGCCAAATGCATCACTTCAAATCCCGCTGCACTGGTATTAACCTCAGTATCATAATTTCATGCCATTCTCTTCATATAATCAAGATACAGGTGAATGTAAGCCAACATCAAGAGACTGGTTTATAATTTTTTATTTTCAATGACTCTATAGGCCAATAGATCTTGAAGAAATAATGCTAAGCCTAACTTATCTCTAGGTTGATGTACGAAGGAACCCCCTCTTCCAGCTCCTATATACATGTTTCTTCTTTGTTTCTACATCATGTCCTCATTTAATTTTTCTCTTTTTTCCCCGGCTCCTTATTTCTTCTTCTCAACTGGGAGATAATTGCCTAAGGTGAGTTTTTAAAAGATCATATAAATCATTATCTTGTTCTAATTTGAATTCTTCTCATTGATATAATATGTTCTTCTTTTTTTTTTTTTTTCCCCTTTTGTATTTGTTGATTCTTTCCTCAAAAAATTCTTTTTTCTTTTGCCTTCTATAAGGATACATATATTTGATAGCAAAAATCAGGCAAGAGAAGTCAAGGGCTTTTTTTAATCTTCGGTCTCTTCCTAGTTTGATATCTTAAAGTTGTATGTGTATTTAATTGTTTTATTTTTTAAAAAATGGAATGAATGGATATAGTGCCGATTGAAATATTTGGATTCAATATCTAGATTAAGGCTGACACTTTAATAATTCTATTCACTCAAATCAACTTAAAAATTCAAGTTCTCATATTACAATAGGGTATCGTGCTTGGTCTTGGCGATCGACAAAGTTCAAATTATGCTCTTTTATATGTCAATAATCATTTCTAAGGTTCCATCATAATCATTTAGCGAGTGCCACAAGAGAAAGTTTAATCCATTTTATAACCAAAAATTGATCCAACTGGAGTTCCAAATATGACCAACTTAAGTTTTGTTAGATTGAAGGAGCGGGCTGCATTTTAAAAGATGCAACCTATTGGCAGCCAAATTACAATTTTTGCTAATTTTATGCGCATCAAGAGTGTATAACCAACTATTTTTGGCGGAGGAAACTATTATATTGCATATTTGTTTATGTAATGATATTAAAAATATATAATATTTTGTACATAACTAATAATAAAATATTTAGAGGGATATTGTAAATAATGAAAACACAAAAATCATCTAATCAGGGTTAAATAACCAAATATGAGCTGTCTCTAATAGCGTTAATTGCGGTTGCTTCTGACCAGAGGCCTTCTGGAGCCGTGGATGTGCACGCAGGTAAAATGAAGTCGCCAGACCGGCGTCCTCCGTGGTATAGATTTATGTCTCCGTGTTTTAGGAACCTGTAAACTTCTGTTATTATTAACCCAGCCGTCGGACCAATTAATTACCGGGTAGCCAAAACTTCTAACGCGTCGGCTTACCCTTCTGTCCTCGCCTTCGTGTCCTCCTCTCCCTTTCAAGGCAAGAAGAGGCATTGCTCTCTCGCTTGCTTTTAAAAAGCAAAGAGAAAGAAGAGGAGATCAATTAACTCTGCGATAGATCCGTTCCCGTTGAAGAGAACAATTAAACTACTCTTCGATCCTTGGGTAAGTCCAGTCCTCGTAGATCTCCTCGAATTCGTTCTTTAATCACCCTATATTGGATTTGGAGCTTCTAGGGTTTCTGCTAGACGTATTCTGGAACTTTTCTAAACCCTAATTTTTGAAAAAGTCGTTTCTGGGGCAATATCTTTGAATCGCTAGAAAATTCTGAAACATCGATCGCTTGAGATCATGGTTTGGCGATTTAACCCAAGAATTCCGAGAAGAATCAAATTTGAATGGCATTGTGTTCTTTCGAGCCTTCTGGATCCGAACTTTGTGAGAAAATTCACAGAAATTTGTTTCTTATTCTTTCTAGGCGGTTTTCCGGGAAAGGGGTTTTTGAAGGTGGTTGTTACTATCTGGCGTCATGAGTTTTGTTTTCCGAGGAAGCAGAGCAGACATCGAGAGTGGGCTCCCGGGATTCATCCCAGAGAGGCGCACTGCGGTATATCGCTTGCCATCTCTTAATTATTATTGTTATTATTATTTTGCATCTTTAAATCCTTCAGTTCCTTGACGTAGAATATTATAATTTCTGACCGATCTCTTGATTTGGTTTCAGCGTATGCAATCGGTTGGTCGGCCTGTTAATACCAACTCCATGGCTTTTCTCGTCACTGGTATTGATTTGGCTTCTCTCAGTAATGGAGTTTGAATGCTTCTATTTTAGATTTTGATTCAATGACTGTCTGATTTCATCTGTATTATCAATTTTGCAGTTCTTTTGCTGTTTATGATATTAAATTCGCATCAGATGTCACCAAATTTTCTGGTATTCTTTCAATCATGGCATGCGCTATATGAGCTTTTCTTTTAACTTGCTAAATATGACACTAAAGAAATTTTATTTGTGGCTACGTTGTGGTTGTAGCTTTGGCTAGTGTTGGGAGTGTTTTTGATGGCCACCAGCCTGAGGATGTATGCCACATGCCAGCAACTCCATGCCCAAGCCCAAGCTCATGCTGCAGCTGCCAGTGGCTTGCTTAGGCATACTGAGGTGCGGCTGCATGTGCCCCCATCCATAGCCTTTGCAACAGGAGGGCGATTGCAAAGCCTTAGGCTCCAACTTGCACTTCTTGACCGGGAATTTGATGATTTAGGTATGACTTGGTGTCATATTTGGCTTCTTGATTCATGATGACTGCTGTTATGTTGGATGAAGCTCCTTGACTTGGTCTGAGCTAGCTCTCTTTTAATATTATATATAATCATCATCTTACAGATTATGATGCTCTGAGAGAACTAGATGCTGATAATGCTTCTGAGGCTCCTTCTATGACTGAGGAAGAAATTAATGCTCTTCCTGTACACAAGTACAAAGCTAGTTCACAGAAGGGTTCTTCCTCAAGCCGACTAAGGCAAGATAGGATAATTTTTCTCTATATTCTTGCACCATGATTTTTTTTCACTCTTTAAGTGGTTTGTCTTATACCTTGCTTCAGTTCAATTTTGGTTTGATCTGCTGAAATCAAAGTAATTCAGGAGAAAAAATTTGTTCAAATATGATTTTTTGTTCAACAGTGATAGATCATCCCTGCAACAGGCATCATCATCTTCTGCATCTGCAGCTGAGGTTAGTCATTTCCTTGTAATGTCACTATAACTTTCAGACGTAATGTTGTTTATACATCTGCATTGTTACCTGTCTGAGTTGTCTCCTGCAGAAAATTTTAGGAGTTGATTTTGGATTTTCATAATATTTTTAATAACATGAGATATGTCAGAGTACTATCACAAAGTTCAGAAAAATTGTGCGTGTAAATAATTCATTGATTTGATGCATACAGATACGGATAAGGACTTTGCCTTTTGTCATAACTCATCAGTGAGCAAAACAAGTTACGAAGTAATCATTCGGCTGTTGTTGATGATGATAGTATCTGCATTTATGAGTTATTACAATTGTTCTTAAACTTGGGGTGCGTTTGGATACCTTTAGTCAGGGTTAAAGTTTTAAATCCTGGTGGAATAGGGACAGGCTATCCTGTCCAACGGGGAAAATAGAAGAAACTAGAAAGAGACAAAGAAAGAAAGAAAGAAGAAGCAAAGGAGAAAAGAAAGGAAGGAAAGAAAGAAAAAGAAAAGGAAAGGTAGAAAAAAAAGTAGAAGAAAAGAAGCAAAAGATGGAAAGAAGGAAAGAAGGAAAAGGTAAAGAAAGAAGAAGGAAATGAAGAAAGAAGGGAAAGAAAGCAAAATAATAAAACAAAGGAAGAAAGAAATAAAAGAAAGAAGGGGAGAGAAAAGTAAGTTCCATTTTGGGATGCTCGAATTGGGTCAAGACAGGATGGGAAAGCAAGGCATCCCATTCTATCGAGAAACTAGGACGCCCCTATCCAATGTGATTTATAAACCTTGTTGGAGTTGCTACATCTGCAACCACATTTCTAGAATTTGGTTCGATGGGCTTGCAGTTGTAGTAAAATAAAAATTTTGTGTCTTGTTGTACTATTAAAGTAGGATTAATTATGCCTAACACCAACCATTGTCTTTGTCGGAACAGTAAAATGCCTCTAAAGCCTTTCCCAATTGCAGTAGTTTGTCTTCCAGCAAATTCCGCCATGACAAAAGTACTATAAGGTGGCTCAAAAAATGCCTTTCAATTTACAGGATTTTGGTTAACTTACAGCAACCCAAATATTGGAAAACGGCCACCTCCTGCTGCTAGAGTTCGCGTACACCCAGTTGCAGTATCCAAACTACCGTGGAAGGAGTGTTCCTCTTGCAAATCAACACCTCATAACTAACTTGAATATATCCCATTTATTATCTTCAGCCAACCTGAGCTTGAAGTTGCTAAAATATATTCTTGTTTTGGGGGTTTGTCTGTGTGCATGCATTGTGGGTAGAATGTATGAGGTTCAGGAACATAAGATCTGTCAGCATTTTCTGCCAGGGAAATGGTTGCAGCCGTTGGGTGTGGAAGGATTTGTGAGGAAATTCTTGTGTGGTAGATGTAATGAACGGGGCTTGGATATTATCTCTAGGCCTGAGCTTTGCAATGGAAGTTGCGAGATTAACACAGCATATAAAATTTCAGGGACGTAAGGTGAACAAAGCAGGCAGTTAACTATGGGGGGAAAAATGGGATGCAGCTCTCACCAATCCTAGTTCTTGAGAAAAGTGTCCTAAAATTTGGAGTAGATTGTGGAATACTTTGTTATGGAGGATGGCAATGGTAAATTATTTGGATTGCAAGAAAGGTAGCCCTCTGCTTGGTGAGGCTGAGAGAATTTTGAACTTAGTTGATGGATTTGAAACACTTGGTGATAAAATGATGGTGTCTTTCTTTCAGTGACATCATTTATGACCTTTAGTTGTTTATGGGTTTTTAATTGCTGTATTAGTTCTTGCATTTTGTGCCTTTGCATTTTTGAATATTCTAAATTTGATGATAGCAAGAACAATGGCCTTCTTGTAGTAATGTCATCTCAGGCCTCTTTTTAGTTTGAGGCTGATAACTTCAAATTAGCTTTTCGGGCCACTGCCTCCTGTCTATTAGTTTTAGTTTTTGTGTCAGTTGGCAAAAAAAAAAAACTGGCTTCTTCAAATGAGTATTATTTAACTTTTCAAATCTGATTCATAAATTCTTTGGAAACCCTATTTCTTCTGAATCTTATAATTCTGCCTTTACGCAGACCTGAACATCAGAACAGTATAAACCATAGCCTAATGATTTGTAACCATTGCCTGGATATGATTCTGGAAAATTGCACTGCATTCCCTCCATTGGCAAGTCGCACTGGTTTGATCATTGACATTATTGTCCTTTTCCAAAGTGTCAATCTTGCCTAAAAAGGAAATTTTCCTTGTTTTGACCCCTCAACAAGGGAAAGAAAAAGAATGTTGGTCAGACATGAATTCATCTGGATCAAACATTGATCCCGCTTAGTCATTCATGTCATAATATGCATTAGAATGATATTTCTTGCCTTTTGTCTAGCAAGGGTCTTTTCAATGAAATTATTTTATTTTTTGGAGATCTTCAATTTTCATTGCATAGAATTACTTCAACTCTTTAATTTCTATCTGAATGTGAACTTCTAGTCCTTAAAAATTATAAATTTTTGTACATGCATTGTACTTGAGTTGAAATTGATATATTGAAAGCTGCATTTTCTCCTAGCGTTGTGCCATTCTGATCAGTTTATTGCCAAGCAGAGGAAGCAGGACTGTGTCAAAGCAGATGGGAGTATGAAAACCTCTGAAGATGAATTGACATGCACTGTCTGCTTGGAGCAAGTTAATGCAGGAGAACTGATAAGAAGTTTACCCTGCTTGCATCAGGTAATTGCTATTGATCGCTTGCCAGATTTAGATGGCATTTTAATTATTAATGTTGAAGATACATTTTTAAATTGTCTTGCTAAGATCTTGGAAAGGAAAAACCTTTCCCGAATTTTCGGTTGATTGTTTTAGCTAGAACTCTACTGAACCTGTGTGAATTCAAAATTTTCCATTTCATTCCTGCACTCGTGAAGAGTTCTATAATTTGTCTAAATTCAGAATATGCTATATATATATATATATATATATATATATATATATATATATATTAATGCTGCATGTGATCCTCCTATGCTGTTTGATCTAAACCTTCATTCTCTCCTCACAATATTTTCTTGATTGTACCTATAATGAATCCAAGCTTTGGTGAAGCTGTTTTAATACTGAAGCAACTATCAGCTTAGTTACCATTGACAGTGTATCTTTTACTGGACTGTTGAGTTGATTGGAGTTGAAAATTTTCTTTTCGAAGAGTTATCTTTCGAGTGAAATGGCAGAAAATAATACATGCATTGTCTGATCTAACTCATGGTTTACTGCCATTTTGTCTGAAGCATTATACTTTCTCTTGCAGTTTCATGTGAACTGTATTGATCCATGGTTGCGCCAGCAAGGCACATGCCCTGTCTGTAAACATAGAGTGAGTTCAGGTTGGCATGAAAGTGGTGACGGTGAAATGGATGCTTCTTATATGAACACACCCTTTTGATACCGATACTGCAATGCATGAGAGCATGTGGCTGATATGTATTAGGTGTGATACGCACTTGTATGAACACCCCATGTACGGTGTATCTAAAAGTGGCTCCGGGTCTGTATCTGGCCAGAATATAGGTGGGCTACGCCGTTGCATTAACTACTGTATTAGATGACTTTTTGGTAATTTAGTCAAGAATTCTTCTTGAAACTTTATTTATGCACTGTTGTGATGGATGGATGCCAACGCACAGGTGCAGGCAGGATATGGTAGGTTCTCAGTTCTACCAGCCTACCTGTCTATAATTTATCTGATCTCGCCCAAGTTCGGTTCAAGCCTTGTGATTTTCACCAATAATGTCTAGCTACCGTTGGAGTCTGATGTTGCCATAGCAGCTTATGTTACAACGTTCACTTATATTATACATCATAACGCGTGCGTCATACGCATGTCAGGTGTGTATGTTTATTGGCTCAGCAGCTGCAGCAACGGAGGGAAGGTTGATTTTAGTCGAATCTTGCGTATGGAAATTTTGTTATGTAATTCTTATGCCATCATTACCAAAAGGTGCATCAATTTTTCATATCCAGCGTCTGGTGTTACGGAAAAATAAAAATGAGGTTGCTTGATCTATGTGGACTGTTGTCTTTCATCAGCATGGACGGAAATAGGTATTTTAATCCATATAACGTATCTAATGTATACTTATTCTTTCATCAGCATGCCCCATGGTTGGTGATTTAATCCATATGAAATATTTAATGTACATTTATTCCATATCGAGGGTGCGTACTTTTTTAAGCCATATTTAACGAGTTTATGATCAGAATATTTCATGGAGTTCCAGAATGGCTATAACTGTCAGACTGGTGAATACGGACTATTAACAGATTCATCCCCTCCCACTTTTCTATTGGCGCCCTCTCCCCATCTCCGGTTACTGCCATCATCCTCCCTCTCCGCTGCAGTCCACTCCAAAACGTCTGTGCCCTCTACCCTTCCTTTGCTACTGCGGTGCGCCCAATTTTCCCTTAGGCACAGCCATACAATTCCCTGCAGTGCAAAAATTCCAAAAAAAATTGCAGATGAGGGATGGCATGCATAGCCTTGTAGAAATTATTGTCGCACTCCCTGAAACCATATGCAATATGAAATCAACAACAATAGGAGAATAAAAGTGTGTGTGTGTGTGTATATATCATCTAGTTCAAAATGGGTGATGCATGACAAATACATTATAGGATTTCCGAGATTAAATTATAAATATAAAATAAGATAAGAATAAGAATACAAATAAGGAAGATTATAAGGACTGATCTATAAAAATTCTATATTTTATTGATCCATCTTTAGGTCTTTAACTGACCTGCATTTGTCTATGGATTGAAATATTACCAAAGTCTATGGGTCTTAATAATTCTAATTAAACTTTTTATTTATGAACTTTTAAATGTCTTCATGAAAGATGTTGGGGATAAATTTCGCTCCCGCTGAAATCCAATCTAATACTTGGCCTAATATAACTGGTAATCATAGAAGAGCTTCGATCGAAAACTCCTCCAGCAGCCGAATCCCTTTCGGATTCCTATAGCGGCCGAACTCCTCCAGTGATCGAACTCCTTCCGGACATTTCTTTCGATCGGATTCCTCTAGGAGCCGAACTTTCTTCGGACATTTCATTCAGTCGAATTTCTCCAGGTGTTGAATTCCTTCCGGACTTCTCTTTCAGTTGGATTCCTCCGAAAGCCCAACTCCTTCTGATTTTCTTCCTCAGTCGGATTCCTTCGGGAGCCGAACTCCTTCCGAACTTCTCCTTCAGTCGAATTCCTTCAGGAGCCGAACTTCTTTCGGACTTCTCCTTCAGTCGAACTTCTCCATCAGTCGAACTCTTTCTAGACTTCTCCATTAGTCGAGCTTCTCCACCAGTCGGACTCCTTCTGAACTTCTCCATCAATCGAACTCCATTCGAATTCCTCCAGCAGATTACTTAGTATTTCTTCCGGATGATCCTCTCTAGCCATATTTTCTTTAGGAGTCCGAACTTCTCTGAAATTGACATACGTCAAAGCTCTTCACCCCTCTACGTGGCTCCGAGCGGCTCAGTACCGAATAGCTATGGCTGTCACTATCAGTCTGCTACAGACGGTGTCCTTCTCCGTAATAAATTTCACACGACTTCGAGCGACCAGCTACTGGATGGCTATGGTTGTCACTATCAGTCTGCTACAGGCGGCGCCCCTCTCCATAATAAATCCCATGTGATCCCGAGCGGTCAGCTACCTGACGGCTATGGCTATCATTATCAGTCTGCTTCGAGCTCCATCTATAAAAGGAATCCTCCAGATACGTTTTTTCTAAGCTCTCTTTTCCTTTCCAAAACTCTACTTAGTTCTTTTCTGAGCATTCCATTCATGTTGGTCAGAAGAGCTGACTTGATCATCTCCTATTGGAGCCACCACCACCGACTTCGGACGAAACTTTATTTTGTAGGTCACCGACAGCGATCTCTTCTTCTTCAACTCCAGCTCGATTCGACGTTGACTAGATTTTGTACCAATAGGATTGACGCTAGAAGGAAGGCCCCTCTATTTCTGAGGTACCCTTGTTCTTAAAGGAGTGCTTAGTCAATTCTGTGGATTTTCTTCTTCAAGGTTCATCTCCATCCTCTCCCTCAATCCTAAGAAATACCTCCAAAGAAAGCGACTATCTGAAGATCTACCACTTCTACCATCAGATTCGAGCTAGACTCATTCATTCCTGCTCTAGTGCCGGCACTTCAACCTCCTCCTCCATCGACGGTCATGGTAGATTCGGAGCAGTTTAATCTGCTGATGTAGTGGGTTCAAGGCCTCACCGAGATGGTGCAGGTCATGCGACAGCCTTCGATGATGATTTCATCAGGAAACCCACCATAGGGATATCAGAAATCAATTCCAAGAAAGAGCACTTGGGCTAGCATACCCGTCACCCCTGGAAAGAAAAAATAAAGAGCAGAGGATCCTTATTTGGATCATGATTCTTCTCCAAAAGAGACATTCTCCATCTACAGTCGGAAGCCTTCTAAGATCTGCGATCGAGATGACGTCCTCGATCAAAAACTACGAGAGATGGACCGACAGATTGAGAAATTCCGCCACATCGCCCCGGCTTGCCATTACGACGTCTGCACCGATCCTTCTTTCTCTCTCCAAATTATGCAAGAGTCCATTCCATCGAACTTCAAGCTCCCCCAATTTGAAAGCTACGATGGAACCTCTGATCCGATCGATTATCTGAAGGCCTTCTGGACCATGATGCTGCTTCATGGTGCATGAGACGCCATCTTATGTCGAGATTTTTCGTCTACCTTGAAGGAAGCAGTAAGAAATTGATACTCAGCATTGAGATCAGGTATGATCTTTTTCTTCGATCAGATGAGCCATCAGTTTGTGGCTTACTTCGTTAGCAGCCAACGTCCGCACCGAGGTTCGAATTCTCTAATGAATATTAAGCAGAAGAAGGAAGAATCTATCCTGGTTTATGTCATCCAGTTTAATGCTGTTGCATTGAAGGTCTGAAACCTGAACCAGTCTGTTGTAATGGCTGCACTCAAGGATGACCTTCAGAAGAATAATTTGCTGTTCTCCTTGGAGAAGAAGTATCTTAAGGACTTTGCTATCTGCTAGCTCGGGTTGAAGGATATGTCCGAGCAGAAGAAGCCTTTAAATTAAAAGATGAGGAAGCCGCAGAAGAACGACAGATGGATGAGTCTAATAAACCCATGGCTGATGGAGGATCGTAGTTCGACCATGCTCATAGACTCCCTCCGAGCGCAAGCGAGTCCGAACTCCTCGAGCTCATCGTCAAAGAAGTTCCGACGGAAGGATGCGAAGAAGTTCTCCTCTCAGAAGATTTCACAACTACGCCTTCCTCAAAAGTGTAAGTGTTGATGGAAATCAAGGAGCAACTGCCGAGGCCTAGAAGGATGCGCACTCATCCTAGCAAGCGCAGTCCTAATAAATACTATCTCTACCATCATGACGATGGTTACGATACTGAAGAATGCATTCAGCTCCATGATGAGATCGAGGAGCTCATCAGAAGAGACCGACTGAATCGATTCCTCAGATATCGGTCTGAAGCAAGAGAAGATCGGTCGAGGGCATTGCCGCAGCCAGAACCATAAAAAAAGAAGGAACAATAAGAAGATCGGCCATCTCTCGACATCATCAATACTATCTCTGGGGGACTTCGGCGAGAAGAGACCAATAGATCTGAGGGATCAGTGAAGAGACGGAGGACTGAAGAACCCATAATCTTCATCGAGGTTGATGCACAAGAGGTACAATTTTTGCATAATGATGTAGTTGTAATCTATCAAAATATAACAGACTATGATGTACGTTGCGTCCTAGTTGATAATGAAAATTTGATTGACGTTTTATCTTATGGTGCTTTCTCCAAAATATCGATATCTAATAGTCAGCTTGAACTAATAAACTCTTTCCTGGTAGACTTCACCGGTGCTATAGTACTAATTGAAGGTGTAATAACTCTAGTCGTGGCTGCAAGATAATATCCAAGATAATCTAGAGTGTAGGTGGATTTTCTGATAGTAAAAGCTTCCTCTACTTACAATGCAATTCTCAGCCGATCTACTCTAAATGTGCTTTGGACGGTGGTGTCAACTTATTATTTGAAGATAAAATTTTTGATAAGTTACGGGATCGGAGAGGTCAGAAAAGATTAAGCTCTAGCAAGGCACTGCTACTTAATTTTCTTGCAAAAGGAAGAACGGTCCGATTCTTGTTCTATTGATGGGCTAGATGTTCGCGATGATCTTGCCGAAGAATGAAACGAGCCCATAGAAGATCTTATGACCATCTCTCTCAATGACGAAAACATGGAGCATACGGTGCAAATTGGCTTCAACCTGAAAGATGAAGTTCGGAAGCAGTTCATCGCCTTCTTATGAAGGAATGCCAACATCTTCATCTGGGTTTCTATGGATATGCCTGGGATTGATGCTGAGGTTATAGAACATCAGTTGGCCGTTGACCCCAAGCATCGATCAGTGAAAGAAAGAGTTTGAGGCCATGCGCCAGAAAGACAAAAGGTAATAGCAGAGGAAGTCAACAAGCTTCTCAATGTCGAATTTATCCGAGAAGTCAGCTACCCAACTTGGATCTCTAGCATGATCCTGATCAAGAAAGCCAACGGTAAGTGGAGGATGTGCATTGACTTTAAGAAGCTTAACAAGGTCTATCCAAAAGACAGCTATCCTTTACCCAGAATCGACCAACTAGTGGATACGACGTCAGGCTTCGAGCTCCTCACCTTCATGGACACCTTCTTTGGCTATAACCAAATTCGGATGGCATCGAAGGATGAGGAGAAGACTGCTTTTATTACTAACCATGGTCTTTACTATTACAGGGTCATGCACTTTGGATTTAAAAATGCAGGCGTGACTTACCAGCGCTTGATCAATAAAATCTTCAAAAAGCAGATCGACCGTAATATGGAGGTTTATGTTGATGATATGCTGGTCAAAAGTTGAGAGATTGTCAATCATGTTGCCGACCTTGAAGAGGCTTTCGATGCGCTCAGAAAATACAAGATGAAGCTGAACATAATCAAGTGTGCCTTTGGGGTAGCCTCAGAAAAATTTTTGGGATTCATGATCTTGAGATGAGGGATCGAGACCAATCCAGAGAAAATTCAAGCTATCGAGAAGATGACCACTCCGAAGTCCATCAAGAAAGTTCATCACCTGACCGGAAAGGTGGCATCTTTGAGTCATTTTGTCTCGAGGTCGGTCGAATACTGCATGTCCTTCTTTCAAATCCTCAAAAAATTGAAAGATTTTTACTGGACTCAGCAATGCCAAAAGACATTCGACGAGCTCAAGAACTACCTCGGCTCGCCCACTACTAGCCAAATTCGAATATGAAGAGGAGCTGTTTCTCTACCTTGCGGTCTTCCCTGCGGCGCTAGTGGTAGTTCTGATAAAAAAAGAGGCAAAAGTACAGCAATCAGTTTACTACATAAGTCGGATCCTAAGAGATACCGAGATCAGGTATACAAAGTTGAAAAAATTAACTTATGTTCTTCTGATTACAGTAAAAAGACTTTGATCTTACTTCTAGGGACATGCTATAACGCTCCTCACTGACCAACCGATCAAAGCAATTCTTCAACAAATGAATACTTCTAGAAGAATTGTAAAATAGGCCATTGAATTAACAGAGTTTGATATCAACTACCAACCTCGACCAACAATCAAGGCTCAGGCACTGGACGACTTCATAGTTGAATGCACCATTTCAGATGAAGCCAAGCTTGAACAGAATAAGACAGGCATCCCGTAGTTGCAACCGAGCCTCCCCAAAGAAAGTGACGATCTTTTCAAAAATTTTTAGGCCCTGTACATGGATGGTTCGTCCAACTTCGTTGGAGCAGGTGCGGGGTTAGTCTTAGTCAACCCCGAGAGAGTCGTTGTCGAGTACGCACTATGCTTCAAATTTTCTGCAACTAATAATGGGGCCAAATGTAAAGCACCGATCGTCGGATTAAAAATAGCAAGAAAATTAAAAGTAGATCGGCTTTAAGTCTACAGTAATTTTCAATTGATGATCGACCAAGTTAGTGGCAAGTATGAAGCACGAGAGGAAAGTATGATAAAATATCTTGACAAAGTGAAGGATTTGACTCCAATCTTTGATAGTTTTGGCATTCGATAGATTCCGATGGCAAAAAATGCAAGAGCAGACCTCCTCTCTAAGTTGGCCACTTTGGCCCCAGTTGGACTGTCCAAAGAAGTATTTTTTGAAACTCTAAGATGACCAAGCTCAGAGGAATCATAGCTCGTTATGCAGATGAAGCTCGAGCCAAGCTGGATTGATCCATTAGTTGCCTATCTTAAAGAGGGAGTTCTTCTTCGTGATCTAAAAGAAGCTTGTAAACTCAGGAATCAAGCCTTTCGGTATATTTTGTACGAGAACAGATTGTATAAAAAGTCATATTCGCTATCACTGCAAAGATATCTTCAACCTTCAGAGGTCGACTACGCATTATAAAAAGTGCATGAGAAAATTTATGGAAGTCATGTAGGAGCCAGATCTCTGTCACAAAAATTACTTCGATAAGAGTACTATTAACCGACCTTATACCACGATTCTATGGAGTACGTCAAGAAATATAACCGCTGTTAGAGAAATGCAAACATACAAAAATAGCCGGCCTCTGAGCTTACACTGCTAAGTGTGCTTTGGCCATTTGTATAGTAGGGAATAGATATATTTTTCCCTTTTTCAATGACATTCGGACAATGAAAGTTCATCCTAATCGTGATCAACTACTTCACCAAATGGGTCGAAGCTAAACCACTAGCAAAAATTATCAAGACCAAGGTACAGAATTTCATCTAAAAGTCAATCGTCTATCGGTTCGATCTGCTCCAAACTCTCATAACAGATAACGGGCGATAGTTCATAGGAACGAGGTTCGCTGAGTTCTGTGAAGATCTAAATATCTTCCATCACTTCACGTTGGTAGCTTACTCACAGGCAAATGAAAAAGCTGAAGTAACCAACCGAATCCTGCTACAAGACATCAAAACAAGACTCGACAGAGCAAAGGAGGCATGAATGGATGAACTCTACCACATCCTCTGGGCATACTAAACTACTCAAAGGTTATCGATCGAGAAAATACCATTCATCTTGGCCTTTGAAATGGAGGCAGTCATCCCAATCGAGCTTAAGCTCACATCAGCATGGGTCGTGGCCTTCGATGAGCAGCGTAACTCA
This sequence comes from Cocos nucifera, assembly GCA_006176705.1. Lineage (NCBI taxonomy): Eukaryota > Viridiplantae > Streptophyta > Magnoliopsida > Arecales > Arecaceae > Cocos > Cocos nucifera. The sequence goes on along the minus strand of QRFJ01003749.1, from coordinate 382,814 downwards.
CTGAATCTCAGAGTCAACCTCGATCTGCTGGAAGAAAAAAGAGAGAAAGCTCGAATTTGGATGGCGGCCTACAGACGAAGGGTGGTCTGATACTATAACTCTAGAGTCAGAGATAAAATATTTAGAGTGGAAGACTTAGTGCTTCGACGAGCCATCATCTCTCAACCTAAGAGCTAGGAAAAGCTTACCCCAAATTGGAAAGGCCCATATAAAATAGAGAAGATCGTCCGACCTGAAACTTATCGTCTGAAGGAGCTCAGCGGAGTAACACTCCCACGACCTTGGAATTCAGAAAATTTGAGAATATACTACCAATAATTTTTCTCTAATAAAACTTCTTCATTTTAATATTATTATTTCTTGGTGCAAAAACTATATGATAGCAGAAAAGAAATAATCGAAAGTGGTCATGTTAGGAACAGGAGGAGAACCTCGTCCTAACATGAGCAAGTCGAAGACCTCCAATTATTTAAGATAGGAAGAGGAGAGAGACTCATTCAACGGTCCATCTATGCCTCTACTGCTATGTTAGAAATAGAAAGAGAATCTCGTCCTAATATGAGCAAGTCGAAGACCTCCAATTATTTAAGATAGGAGGAGGGGAGAGGTCCATTCAATAGCCCATCTGTGCTCCTAGTGCTATATTAGGAACAGAAGAAGAACCTCATCCTAACATGAGCAATTCGAAGACCTTCGATTATTTAAGATAGGAGGAGGGGAGAGGCCCATTCAATGATCCATCTGTGTCCCTATTGTCATATTTGGAATAGGAGGAGAACCTCGTCTTAACATGAGTAAGTTGAAGATCTTCAATTATTTAAGATAGAAGAAGAGGAGAGGCCCATTCAATGGTCCATCTGTGCCTCTATTGTCATGTTAGGAACAGGAAGAGAACCTCATCCTAACATGAGCAAGTCATAGACCTTCGATTATTTAAGATAGAAGGGGAGAGGCCCATTCAACGGTCCATATGTACTCCTAGTGCCATGTTAGGAACAGGAGAAGAACCTCGTCCTAACATGAGCAAGTCAAAGATCTTTGGTTATTTAAGATAGGAGGAGGAAAGAGGCCCCGATAACGGTCCTTATGTTGCCGACCTTGAAGAGGCTTTCGATGCACTCAGGAAATACAAGATGAAGCTGAACCTAACCAAGTGTGCCTTTGGGGTACCCTCAGAAAAATTTTTAGGATTCATGATCTCGAGACGAGGGATCGAGACCAATCCAGAGAAAATTCAAGCTATCGACAAGATGACCGCTCTGAAGTCCATCAAGAAAGTTCAGCACCTGATCGAAAAGGTGGCATCTTTGAGTCATTTTGTCTCGAGGTCGGTCAAATGCTGCATGTCTTTCTTCCAAATTCTCAAAAAATCGAAAGATTTTTACTGAACTCGGAAATGCCAAAAGACATTCGACGAGCTCAAGAACTACCTCGGCTCGCCCACTACTAGCCAAATTCGAATCTAAAGAGGAGCTCTTTCTCTACCTTGCGGTCTTCCCTACGGCGCTAGTGGTAATTTTGATAAAAAAAGAGGCAAAAGTACAGCAATCAGTTTACTACATAAGTCGGATCCTAAGAGATACCGAAATTAGGTATACAAAGTTAAAAAAATTAACTTATGTTCTTCTGATTACAGTAAGAAGACTTTGATCTTACTTCTAGGGACATGCTATAACGCTCCTCACTGACCAACCGATCAAAGCAATTCTTCATCAAATGAATACTTCTAGAAGAATTATAAAATGGATCATTGAATTAACAGAGTTTGACATCAACTACCGACCTCGACCAACAATCAAGGCTCAGGCACTGGATGACTTCATAGTTGAATGCACCATTTCAGATGAAGCCAAGCTTGAACAGAATAAGACAGGCATCCCGTAGTTGCAACCGAGCCTCCCCAAAGAAAGTGACGATCTTTTCAAAGATTTTTAGGCCCTGTACATGGATAATTCGTCCAACTCCGTTGGAGCAGGTGCGGGGTTAGTCTTAGTCAACCCCGAGAGAGTTGTCGTCGAGTACGCACTATGCTTCAAATTTTCTGCAACTAATAATGGGTCCAAATGTAAAGCATCGATCGTCGGGTTAAAAATAGCAAGAAAATTAAAAGTAGATCGATTTTAGGTCTACAGTAATTTTCAATTGATGATCGACCAAGTTAGTGGCAAGTATGAAGCACGGAAGGAAAGTATGATAAAATATCTTAACAAAGTGAAGGATTTGACTCCAGTCTTTGATAGTTTTGGCATTCGATAGATTTCGAGGGCAAAAAATGCAAGAGCAGACCTCCTCTCTAAGTTGGCCACTTCGGCCCCAGCTGAACTGTCCAAAGAAGTATTTTTTAAAACTCTAAGATGACCAAGCTCAGAGGAATCACAGCTCGTTATGCAGATGGAGCTCGAGCCAAGCTGGATTGATCCGTTAGTTGCCTATCTTAAAGAGAGAGTTCTTCCTCGTGATCTAAAAGAAGCTTGTAAACTCAGAAATCAAGCCTTTCGGTATATTTTGTACGAGAACAGATTGTAAAAAAGGTCATATTCGCTACCGCTGCTAAGATATCTCCAACCTTCAGAGGCCGACTACGCATTATGAAAAGTGCATAAGAAAATTTATGAAAGTCATATAGGAGCCAGATCTCTGTCACAAAAATTACTTCGATAAGAGTACTATTAACCGACCTTATACCACGATTTTATGGAGTACGTCAAGAAATATAACCACCGTTAGAGAAATGCAAACAAACAAAAATAGCCGACCTCCGAGCTTACACTACTAAGTGTGCTTTGGCCATTTGCACAGTAGGGAATGGATATATTTTGCCTTTTTTCAACGACATTCGGACAATGAAAGTTCATCCTGATCGTGATCGACTACTTCACCAAATGGGTCGAAGCTGAACCATTAGCAAAAATTATCAAGATCAAGGTACAAAATTTCATCTAAAAGTCAATCGTCTATCGATTCGGTCTGCTCCAAATTCTCATAATAGATAACGGATGACAGTTCGCAGGAATGAGGTTCGCTGAATTCTATGAAGATCTAAATATCTTCCATCACTTCACGTTGGTAGCTCACTCACAGACAAATGAAAAAGCTGAAGTGACCAACCGGATCCTACTACAAGACATCAAAACAAGACTCGACAGATCAAAGAAGGCCTGAATGGATGAATTCTACCACGTCCTCTGGGCATACTAAACTACTCAAAGGTTATCGATCGAGAAAATACCATTCATCTTGGTCTTTGGAATGGAGGCAGTCATTCCAATCGAGCTTAAGCTCACATCAGCATGGATCGTGGCCATCGATGAGTAGCGTAACTCACAGGACCTCAAAGTCAACCTCGATCTGCTGGAAGAAAAAAGAAAGAAAGCTCGAATTTGGATGGTGGCCTACAAACGAAGGGTGGTCCGATACTATAACTCTAGAGTTAGAGATAAAATATTCAGAGTGAAAGACTTAGTGCTTCGACGAGCCATCATCTCTCAGCCTCAGAGCTAGGGAAAGCTTGCCCAAATTGAAAAGGCCCATATGAAATAGAGAAGATCGTCTGATCTGAAACTTATCGTCTGAAGGAGCTCAGCGGAGTAACACTCCCACGATTTTGGAATTCAGAAAATTTGAGAATATACTACCAATAATTTTTCTCCAATAAAACTTCTCCATTTTAATATTATTATTTCTTGGTGCAAAAACTATGTGATAGCAGAAAAAAAATAATCGAAAGTGGTCATGTTAGGAACAGGAGGAGAACCTCGTCCTAACATGAGCAAGTCGAAGACCTCCAATTATTTAAGATAGAAAGAGGAGAGAGACTCATTCAACGGTTCATCTATGCCTCTATTGCTATGTTAGAAATAGAAGGAGAATCTCGTCCTAATATGAGCAAGTCGAAGACCTCCAATTATTTAAGATAGGAGAAGGGAAAAGGTCCATTCAATAGCCCATCTGTGCTCTTAGTGCTATATTAGGAATGGAAGGAGAACCTCATCCTAACATAAGCAAATCGAAGACCTCCGATTATTTAAGACAGGAGGAGGGGAGAGGCCCATTCAACGATCCATCCGTGTTCCTATTGTCATGTTAGGAATAGGAGGAGAACCTCGTCCTAACATGAGTAAGTTGAAGATCTTTAATTATTTAAGATAAGAGGAGGGGAGAGGCCCATTCAATGATCCATCTGTGTCTCTATTGTCATGTTAGAAACAGGAAGAGAACTTCATCCTAACATGAGCAAGTCATAGACCTTCGATTATTTAAGATAGGAGAGGAGAGGCCCATTCAACGGTCCATATGTACTCCTAGTGCCATGTTAGGAACAGGAGAAGAACCTCATCCTAACATGAGCAAGTCAAAGATCTCTGATTATTTAAGATAGGAGGAGGGAAGAGACCCCGATAACAGTCCTTATGTGCTCCTACAATCCGTTAGGAATAAAAGAAGAATCTCGTCCTAACGTGAGCAAAGTCGAATGCCTCATTCATTTTAGACGAGGTGAGAAGAGAGGCTCCGATAATGGTCCTTATGTGTTCCAAGTGTCATATTAGGAACAAGAGGAGAATCTCGTCCTAACATGAGCAAGTCGAAGACCTTTGATTATTTAAGATAGAAGAAAGGAAGAGGCCCCGACAATGGCCCTTATGTGCTCCTATAGTCCGTTAGGAACAGAAGGAGAACTTCATCCTAACGTAAGTAAAGTCAAAGGCCTCATTCATTTTAGATGAGCTGAGAAGAAAGGCTCCGACAATAGCCCTTATATGTCTTTACAGTCCGTTAGGAAGAGGAGAACCTCATCCTAATGTGAGCAAAGTTGAAGACCTCATTCATTTTAGATGAGATGAGAAGAGAGGCCCCAACAATGGCCCTTATGTGTGCTTACAATCCATTAGAAATATGAGAAGAACCTCATCCTAACGTAAGCAAAATCAAAAACCTCGTTCATTTTAGATGAGGTGAGAAGAGAGGCCCCGACAATGGCCCTTATGTATCCCTACAGTCCATCTGGAATAGGTAGAGAACCTTTTCCTAATGTGAGCAAAGTTAAAAGCCTCATTCATTTCAGACGAGGTGAGAAGAGAGGCCTCGACTCGGCTGGAGATAAGATCTCTCCTGAGCTTCAACTTGAATAAATGATAGAATCTCCTTCAACTTCAATAGAAGATAAGATCTCCTATAACCTCGGCTGGAGATAAGATCTCCGTAGAGCTTCAACTTCAACAGGAGATACGATCTTTTTCAACATCGGCTGGAGATAAGATCTCCTCCGAGTTTCAACTTCAAAAGAAGATGAGATCTCTCTCTACTTCAACCGAAGATAAGATCTCCTCCAAGCTTTAACCTCAATGGGTGCAGAGCCCAGAAAAAAACTTCGGCAGTCGTCTTTTTTGTACTCTCTTTTTTAAAATTTCGAACTCGAAAGTGGGGGGACTATTATTGGGGATAAACCCCACTCGCATCGAAGTCCGATCTGATGCTTGGCCTAATGTAACTGAAAATCATAGAAGAACTTCAATCGAAAACTTCTCCAGCAGTCAAACCCCTCTCGAACTTCTACAGCGGCCGAACTCCTTCTGAACTTCTCCTTCGGTCAGATTTCTTCAGGAGCCGAACTCTTTCTAGACTTCTTCTTCAATCAGATTCCTTCAGGAGCCAAACTTCCTCCGGACTTCTTCTTCAGTCGAATTCCTCCAGATGCCAAACTTTCTATGGATTTTTTCTTCAGTCGGATTCCTCCAGATACCGAACTTTCTTCGGACTTCTTCTTCAGTTGGATTCCTTCAGGTGCCGAACTTTCTATGGATTTCTCCTTCAGTTGAATTCTTCCATGTGCCAAACTTCTTTCGGACTTCTTCTTTAGTCGAATTTCTCCGGAAGCCCAACTGCTTTCGGACTTCTCCTTCAGTCAGATTCCTCTAGGAGCCCAACTCCTTCCGGACTTCTCCCTCAGTCTGATTCCTTTGGGAGCCTAACTCCTTCCGAATATCTTCTTCAGTCGAATTCCTCCGAAAGCTGAACTCCTTCCGGACCTCTCCTTCAGTCGAATTCCTCCAGAAGCTGAACTCCTTCCGAACTTCTCCTTCAGCCGAACTTCTCCATCAGTCGAACTACTCCAGCCGAATTTCTTCACCAGTTGGACTCCTTCTAAACTTCTCCATCAGTCGAGCTTCTCTACCAGTCGAACTCCTTCTGAACTTCTCCATCAGTCAAACTCCATCCGGATTCCTCCAGCGAATTACTTAATATTCCTCCTGAATGATCTCCTCTAACCGTATTCCCTTTAGGAGTCCAAACTTCTCTGAAATTGACATACGTCAAAGCTCTTCATCCCTCTACATGACTCCGAGCGGCTCAGTATTGAATGGCTACGACTGTCACTATCAATCTGCTACAGACGACGCCCCTCTCCGTAATAAATTCTATGTGGCCAGCTACGGGTGGCTACGATTGTCACTATCAGTCTGCTACAGACGGCGTTCCTCTTCGTAACAAATCTCATACGGCTCTGAGCGGCTAGCTACCTGATGGCTACGACTGTTACTATCAGTCTGCTCCGGGCTCCATCTATAAAAGAGACACCTCAGATACGTTTTCTCTAAGCTTTTTTTTTCTTCCAAAACTCGACTGAGTTCTTTCCTAAGCACTCCATTCTTGTTGGTCAGAAGAGCTGATTTGATCATCGGAGGATCCTGCTGAAGCCATCACCATCGACTTCGAATGGAACTTTATTTTATAGGTCATCGACAGCAACCTTTTTTTCTCAATTTTAGTTTGATCCGATGTCGATCAGATTCTGCACCAATAGAAGATAATTATTTCTGGCACATAATAATATCGTTATAACAGCCACCACCTTGGAGTCATATAGAATGCATTGTAGTTCTCTTTTTTCTCTATGCTGGACATTCAATGCATGTAGCGTAAAACTAGCTCGTAACATGTGGAGTAAAAATTTGAGTCATTCAAAAATTTTTTAAAAAAAAATATTTGAATATAGAAACTCCACACGATGACTTGATAATTGAATGTTTTTATATATTGTATTATACTAATATTATAATTCAAGTCATCATTTATTTTATAATATATTATTTTTATTCTCGTATGGTGCAATTTTATTAGAAATAAAAATAAATAAATAAATTTTGATAGAAAATATTATTGTATTAAAGAAATATCACGACTTATAAATATGGAATTTTTCGTGTTGGCCATTATCTTTTATCCCGTTATTTGCTACTCTCGTGCAAACAAGATGTCCATCGGGTAAGGTTGAGATATGCCACGCGCGACTTGCAAGATATGCTGTCACATGTAAGTTTGCAAATCATCGGACTTAGCGGCACGTGGCGCTGTCTTGCTATCTTTGAGGCAAAGCCTTCCTTCCCCATCCGGTGACCTTTCCCAATGTTCAGAAATAGATGGAGAGAAGGGGAATCCAAAATCAGTCAGGGTTCGATCGGCTTCTTCTAGGAGGCGCGATGATGGACGAAGGAATCGGAAAGCTTCCCCTGATTCCCAGGTTCGCTTCAAGATTTCTTCGTAAATGCCTCTTTCCTCTTTCCCGGCACCTCCATCTCATGTTGTTCTGCTTCCTTCGTTTTTTTATTTTTTGGTACAAGTTCTGCGGATGGATTGCTTGTGGTTTTGGTTTTTCTTCTTTTTTTTTTAAGAAAAAATGTCAATTTGTGTCAGACACCGGATCCATTTTAAATTTCTACTTCTGTGCTTGCTTGATTGAACAAACATCGGTTGGATGTTGGATTTTTCTCCATCCTCTTTCGAGAAAGAAAACACTTTACCAGTCCTTTCATTGGTAATAATGTTTGCTTGCGTGCTCACTTGTTACATCAGGCGGCCCTTCTCTGGCTTCGTTCTTATTAAACTACGTCTCCGAAATGCCTGTCAGTCCAGTTTTGCTTGATTCACGCTCATCAGATCACTTAGATATTACCTGCTCGTGCTAATACCCAGTATTGCGATATCTATCATGTCGCTGAGGATTACATCCTTCCATGTTACCTCCACTTGTTTATCAGCACTGGATTGGATTTTCATCAAATACCATAATGGTTCTAGTTGGGAACAATCAATATCTTCTCTGTTGAGCCAACTTCAAGATATCGTTCAGATGCTAAACATATCTTATCTATTCACCTCGTAGCCTTCATTTATCTTCCATGCTATGCAGTAGGATGTTTTACTTCTGTGGCTCTTCTGACGAAGTCCTTGAGGCCATGACCAAGTTCTTGCATATAGAGGATCCATTAAAGGGATATGTTTTGTTCGATGGTTCTCTCATTTCCTCGGATGGCTGGTTGTCTCGTTCTTCCATTGTTTTTCTTATGGCATGTAAATTGTTTTCACGAGCACTGTATTTTATAGCAAATCTTATTCTTGGAAACCAGAGCTCTGTGACTTCCTAATTTCATCAACTTTGGGTGGTGAGAGGGGAAGTTTAACTGTTGATTTGAAGAATTCGCCGAGTTTTGGAAGGAAATGACTTTTTTCACGGGGTTGCAGCATAGATCGTTGCTATATAGGAACACTTTGAGGAAGTGGGGTTGGAGTAATATAGGTACTGTGTGCTACAATTAGCTTGATTTTTCCAAACAAAATCAAGTCTGGTGCCTAAAACTTCTCTCTAGGTCTCTTGTTTAGTTGTTTTGTTGGTTTTGCTTTCTTTTGAAATCTCTCTTGCCTCCTTTATGACAAACTCTTTTGATCATAGCCCTAAAGATTGCACAAACTTAATAGGGAAAGATAAGATATAGAGGATAACTCAATGACTCAGGATCCTCTGTGGTGCCCCTTTTTGCTCTCTATGGGCTGTACCACTCTTGATAGCCGCTACATCATCCATGTTGGGGACAGATGGTTGCTGCTCATCCGAGGAGCGTGCAGTGAATGGCAGCTGTCCATCTCCAAGATGGATGATGTGGCGGCTATCCTAGGTGGTATATCCCTCGATGGTGCACAAGGTGCACCACACAGGATCCGAACTCTTAACTCAATTTGATTCCTCAGAACCTGTTTTCAAAAGGCCAAGTATAGAGCACAAAGAAGCTTATTCCCACATTCTATAATTAGTTTTCTACTTGATAACTGCTTAATTTGGTGCTAGTCAAGACTTCTTTGATTAATATTCGAGAAGGCATCTTCGTTGTCCTTAAGAACAACTTTAGTGTCTGAGTTAGCTAACTAATATATATCAAATAAATCGAAAGAACATGCAGAACATCCTCAAATTGAATGAACCTGCAAAATATGATATTTGAGATGTCAAAGGCGTGCTTCGTAATTCCATGTTCATTACTTTCCCTGAGTAATGCATGAATTATACCAGTTAAGTAGTACCTGTTGAAGGCACATTCCCAAAATGTTGGTGTCAAACTTGCCTAGGAGATCTTAACATATCTTAGTAATGGTTTTTAGCTCATAAAAGCTCCATTTCTAATTGTTTTTCATTTGATGGATCGCGCATCTTACTTATTTTAAGAAACTCCTCTCTCTCTCTCTCTCTCTCATGCACATGTGGGATGAGATGAGGAAAGGGAAAAGTAAACTCAAACTTTGAAATTACAAACACTGTTGTAGAAGTCTATAAAATAAATATTTTTCGTTAGGATCAAATATCAATGCTAAATATTCAGTTCATGACCATGTGCAATTTATTGGGAGTTGTATGTTTCTTGTGGAAGAGATACACTGTTGTTCTTTCTCATTGTCGATGTTTATGTTTCATTCTAAAGGTTCGGGCTTGTCAACATGATGAAGTTGTTTTACTTTGCACGTTGTAGATGCATTAGAATAAAAGTTATGCATGCTACCCTGTCTTCTGTTCATTGTTACTTTTTACCCGACATGATTTTTTTTCACTTCATTAGGAGCGGCCACTTGTGATGGTGGCCGACGATGGGGACCGTGATGATTCTTTCTAATCATCCAGGTTGGGTTTAAGATTCCCTCAAAAAAAAAAAAAAAGGTCAACAAAAAACAGTTAACCGTGAGTGAGATGCTTTGGGATTCGGGGTTAATACACTGTGTGTTGTAGCCATGTGATCGCGCATGGAAGATGCATCAGGTTTTGGATGAGTCGTTTTCCTATAAAGACCAGAGAAGCTTATGCTCGAACAAAGAGGAGCTGCTAATAATAAATGACAGTAAAGCGATGGCTTATTTTGTAGATGGATGAGAAGGTTATAGGATCTCCTTTTCGTCTTCTCATCTATCATTTCAGCTTTAAGTGTAGACCGACCTTGGTGAGGACAAGTTGCAAGATTTTCTGCTCATATATCTGAATATGCTGACTGTTGTACAGCTGTACCCCAAGATTTTCAGATTTTGCCTTTAATTTCAGCCAAGTTCCACTTGTTGCCCATTTTTTGCTGCCATTTTACGGTTAATTATTATATCTAATGATGATGCTTTCACCTTATCGACCATGTTGAGGCGCTAAGTTTCTTGCTTAAAAACATATTTTTGACTTGGCCGTTCTCTGAACATTATTGGCAACTAGAGGTGCTTAATTTATTGGGGATCTGCTTTTGTCCAGCCGATAGCATAACACTGGAATATAATTGCACTTGCACACATCGTTTTCACATATGATTGTGGACTGGCAAATTACATGGTTCATATATGGACATTTATTTGGGAGCAAGATATCCAAACACCCGGCCCCCCTATTTGACTTAGTTTTCAACCAAGTAGTGCAAAAAAAGATTGCTTGCCCCTGTGCCACCATAATTACCGTAATTGATTGAATACGTGCCAAGGGAGTCATATTTCCAGAGTCCATTGCATGGAGACACTGAATGGTGAATGATTGACTTTGTTTGGAAAAAAAAGGTTGGGGGCTGGGAGATTCTTAAAAATATGAGTTCTAGTGCAGCTACGAAGTACCATGTTATCCATCATAATCAGAATGCAGAATGATCTTTTCTTGAGTTATTTCAGTGTCCAATCTACCGAAGAACTTAGCAGAAGTAGGGTTGAATTGAACAAGAAAAGGAAGCTACGGTATGAGCTCGATGATTTAGGTTTGCCATTACCTAAGCACAAATTTCGAGATAGATTTAACACCTCTGGTCGTGGATCACCGACTGAAGAAAGCCCTAAGCGTGTGGAGAATCTCCTCAAAGAAATAAGTATAGAAATAAGGGATGGGCTCGAACAACCGGAAGACTCTGACAATGATGGCAACAGTTTTGTTGAAGATTGTGATCAAACTGAAGGTTATGTTACTGCCATGGCATTGGACATTGATGCTGGATCTGGAAAGCCATTTGGGAAAATCTTGATCCAGGATTGTTGGCCTTCTACATGTTCCAACAGTTTTGACAGCAATATTTTGAAGAGCAGCGTCGATTTCTTAAGGATGCGCAATATGATCGAAACGGACAACAGAGAACAAGCCGAGGGGGATGTTCAGCAGTTTGATGTCCGGTACCAAACCATGGAGCAGCGGGGTCCACCTGAATGTGAAACATATGGTGATCACCGTTTCCCAGAATTTGGAAAGAACGCCACTGAGCATTTAGATGCAGCAACTAAAGATGACATGCTCTACTCCAATGATGTGGCACCTAATGCATTTGTGCTTTCCTCGGGAAGCTGGAGCACCGGACATGGTATGTTTATGGTTATAGGTCTTCTGCTGCAAAAATTTTGGTGCTTGTTAGAAATTTCGAGTGCTGTATCATAGATTTTAAACCACACACTTAATATTTCACTGCAGATGCTCGATTGGGTGCAAGGAAACCAACCATAGATCAAGAATTCGAGCAATATTTTTCCATGCTCATGCTGTAGCAAGCATTGTAAACTATTAGCAATCATGTAATTTTCGGATGACAAAGATTGTATCAGGTAGAATAATGTTGGTGTTCTATAATTTGTAATTATGTTGTAACGTAGTTCTCCTTTATCTCATCCTTGTGCTGAGTCGAGTATTGGAAGCAGCTGGTAGGAAGCACCGCTACACCACGGTAAAATTCCCAGAATTATCAGTTAAGATAAGAGAAGGGACGACACGCGGCTTTTATGTTTGCCTTCTCCCTTCTGGGTTTTACCCCCTTCTTTTTATAAAAATTTCTTGGAATGCGGCTGGTATCGCGCTTGAGCGTGGAATACTTTTTCGTTCATTCCTTTTTTTTTTTTTTCTTCCCTCTCTTGCTGGCCTACTGGTATATCACAGCACCAAATGTACGATGAGATAATTCTGCGCCTGAAGTACTACTCGAAATTGTAAAGATTTCAACATGATCGAAGCTTTGTTGGCGTGGAAGCGGATCCGAAACGAATCTTTTTTTAGAACCCGAGAAGAAGAAGACAAACCGTTCTGGTGATGACAGTTGTTTTGTACTGCACGTCCAACTTTCTTCATTTTCTTTGCCTTATGGTTTTCCAAGAAGGTTGTCACGGGGTGGTAAGTTGATAAAGTTGCTTGCTGCTGCATGGCAATGCTCGTTTGGCCAGCGCTCGTGAAACTGTACTTCTAAATGGTAAAGCGACTGAGAGGAATGTTTGGTATAATTGGTCCTGGAGGTGGCCATTCACGGCAATTATTTTCGGGCAATGTGCCGGGATGTTTGGGTCTTGGGTGCTTTAGTTTTTCCCAAGCCTTACGTCATATTTGCTAATTCGGAAAACAGTACACCAAAATTCCTGCATTCCTATAATACGTAATGATCCAAGAGTCCCGATGAATACTTTACCTAGAAAATGGCAATTAATTGAACACAAACCAACACGTTACCGACGGATGCGAGCGCCTCATGTAATAAAAGGTTTTTTTTAAAAAAATAATGATTGTTATAACGCAGAAAAAAGGGCAACAATAATTTTATATTGATTATGAGTTTTTAAAAAATTAATTTATATAAAAAGGTATCATTTTTTTCATATAAGATATTTTTGAAAAAATAAAATTAAGTTTCATAGCACAATACCTCATACCCCACATTCAACTACAAATAAAGATGGAGTGAAAAAAAAAAAAATAGAAATCAATCTGATCATCAAACGATCAACTCTCAATAAATAGGTTGCCTATAAACCACCTATTTATTAAAGCACTGCATGATTCTCTCTCTCTTTTAACATCCACTGTAACACCAAATATTGCATCCGCTCTCGCATATTTGGGCCCCATCAATTGTGGTTCATGAGCGTGTGCTATCAGCCTGTTTTCCGCCATTGTCAGAACTAGATGGGTTACATACGCACTCATACCAGTGGGGATAGTAATTCTCGGGAATATACCTCAACGAGTCCTAGTCGATAATATGTGCTCTTTTTTTTAGCAAATATTATCTATAGAAGTAAAGTTGCTTGAATCAATGATTTGATGTATAGCAAACTAATTGTACCGGATGGTAGCTCCACTTCATGAAACTAAATCCGAGCATAGTTTTGATAGATATCCTTGGTCGTGGTGAGTAGATAAATAGTATGTACTCCTTGCTAAGGATCTTGTGATCATGCTATATTTTAATCCATGTTCTTTTATAGATTATGCTAAAGAAAATAAAGGTTGTTGACGCAGAATCTGATCATCGCCGGAATCAACCAGAGTGGAGGTCAATGAGGTCGCCGCCGGAAACCTATAAAATAAAGTTCCATCCGAAGCCGATAGGGGATGGCTTCGGTAGGATCCTCCGATGATCAAGTCAGCTCCGATCAACAGGAATGGACTGTTCGAGAATGAGTTCCGCTGAGCTTAGAGAAGGAGAGGAGAGCTTAGAGATCAGAGAGGTTAGAGACAGCATATCTAGAGGATCCTTTATAGGCGGAGCTTAATTGATGGTGACGGTCATACCGCCTGGTAGAGAGTCGTTGGGGCCGCATGAAGTTCGGTACGAAGAGGAAGGTGTCGTCAGACGGATAGTGATAGCCATACTGGCAGGTCATGGGCTGCATGAGGCTGGTTACGGAGGGAATGGTGCTGCCAGTAGTAGCGGCCATATCGTTCGGTCTTGTCGCCTGTTGCAGACTAATAGCGACAGTTCGTCCAGAGGAGTTTGGACTTTTAGAAGAGTTCGATTGAAGGAAAAGCTCGGGAGGAGCTCGACCGCAGAAGAGTTCGGAGGAGCTCGGCTGGCTGAAGGAACGGCCGCTTGAGGAGTTCGACCGAGGGACGACCGCTGAGGAGTTCAGGCATTGGAGAATTTCGTTAAAGTCCGACCGCTAAGCAGTTCGGTCGGCTGAACGGGTTCAAAGAAGCTCGACCGCTGGAAGTTCAAGGAGCTCGGCCGCTAAGCAGTTCGGCTAAAGTTCGGCTGTTAGGAGTCTAAAGAGTCCGACCGCTAAATAGTTCGGTCGATTGAAGGGATTCGATCCGAACGCTGGGAGTCAGAAGAAGCTCGACCGTTGGGAGTTCGAGGAGCTCGACCGTTAAGCAGTTCGGTCAGCTGAAAGGAGTTCGGTCTGGACGCTGGGAGTCCAAAGAAGCTCGGCCACTGAGGAGTTCAGCCGGCTGTAAGGGTTCGGCTAAGATCCGTCTGCTGAAGCTCTTTCGTGGCTACTGATTGCATTAGGCTGAGTATCGAACTAGACTTCGGTAGGAGCGGGGTTTATCCCCAACATTGATCCCCCCACTCTCGAGTTCGAGACTCGAAGGAAGGAAGTGCAGGAAAGGCGACTGCCGAAGTCTTCTTCTGGGCTCCGTGCTGGTTCAGATCGAAGCTCGGAGGACATCTCATCTCCAGCTAAAGTTGATATTGAAGTTGAAGCCCGGGATAGATTTCATCTCCAACCGAGGTTGAGGTAGGCCTCGTCCGCTGCGATCGAAGTCGGAGGTTGAGCTCTTCGGAGCCGATATTGTCTCCAGCAGTCGAGGTTAATATGGACGCTCGAAAGAGATCCTATCTCTAGCCGAGGTCGAAGTTAAAGCTCTCCAGCCGAGGTTGGCCTGGTCACTCAGAGGAGATCTCATCTATCGCCGAGGTTGTCCACGGTCACTCGAAAGAGATCTTATCTCTAATCGAGGTTGACTCTGTCGCTCGGAAGAGATCTTATCTCTGGACAAGGTTGTTAATGGTCACTTGGAAAAGATCTTATCTCTGACCGAGGTTGACTCGGTCGCTTGGGAGAGATCTTATCTCTAGCCGAGATTGTTGCTCACATTAGGACGAGGTTCTTCTATTCCTAACGGACCCACGGTCGCTCGAAAGAGATCTTATCTCTAGCCGAGGTTGACTCGATCGCTCGGGAGAGATCTTATCTCTAGCCGAGGTTGTTGCTCGCGTTAGGATGAGGTTCTCCTCCTATTCCTAACAGGCCCACGATCACTCGAAAGAGATCTTATCTCTAGCCGAGGTTGACTCGATCGCTCGGAAGAAATCTTATCTCTAGTCGAGGTTGTTGCTCGCATTAGGACGAGGTTCTCCTCCTGTTTCTAACGGGCCCACGGTCGCTGGGAGAGATCTTATCTCTAGCTGAGGTTGATTCGGTCGCTCGGAAGAGATCTTATCTCTAGCCGAGGTTGTCAACGGTCGCTCAGAAGAGATCTTATCTCTAGCCGAGGTTGTTGCTTGCGTTAGGATGAGGTTCTCCTCCTATTCCTAACACGGTAATTATTGACTGCTTCTTCCCTATCATCGCATAGTTTTCGCATCCAGAAATAATATTATTGAAAGAAAAGAATTTTGTTGAAAGAAAGTTACTGGCAACGCATTCCCGAATTTTATGTGTTTCAGGGTCGTGGTAGCATTATTCCCCCGCGTTTCTTCATGTGGACGACCTTTTCTATCTCATGCTGGCCTCCTCAATTTGGGGCATTCTTCTCTTGACACTGGGAGGTGACGAATCATCGATGTACCTAACTCCTCCCAAGGGTAATGTGGATGATGCCGTGAGGTGGTCGACCTCCTTGTCATCTCTGGCTATGGCAGCGCCGAGCTTTTTACCATCTCTGGCTATGGCAGCATCCTTGGTCGATCTTTTTCTGCTCTAGGCTGGTGCTAGAGGAATTTATCCAGCCACACCTTTCTGATGAGCTCCTCAATTTCGTCTCGAAGCTGAATGCATTCCTCGGTGTCGTAGCCGTGGTCGCGATGGTAGAGGCGGTACTTGCTTTGATCGCCCTTGTTTGGGGGAGACTATAATCCTTCTGATCTTGGCAGTTGGTTCTTAACTTTGGTGAGAATCTGAGTTCGAGGAGCGTCGAGGGGGGCGCAGTCGCGGAATCTTTCAGGAGGGGACTTCTTCGCGCCCTTCTGTCGAAAATTCTTTGGTGGCGAGCTCGAAAAGTTTGGGCCCTGCTTGCGCTAAACTTCATTCCGATGATGAGGTTTGAGGTAGAGTTCGGCCTCACTTGCGCCGAACTTCATTCCGATGACGAGCTTCGAGATGGAGTTTGGCCTCACTTGCGCCGAACTTCATTCCGCTTTTCTGCAAAATCCTCCGTGAGAGAACTTTCTGCTTCTTTCGTCCGGACTTCCTTGACGACGAGCTCGAGGGGGAGCTCGGCTTTTCTTGAGCTGCCGAACTTCATTTCGCTTCGACGGGAGAACTTCTACTCTCCATTTCTCCTTCCTTAGGGTGATTGGTATGCCCGAATGCTCTTCCTTAAGGTCGGTTTCTCACATCCTCATGGTGGATTTGTGGACAAAGTCCCCGTCAGAGGTTGTCACATTGTCAGCATCATCTCGGCGGGGCCATGAACCCGACCAGCAGGTTGAACTGCTCCACGTCTGCGGTGGCTTCGTGTGGAACCTAAGCTGCCGGGATTGAAATGGGAGCAGACGGACCTGGCGTGCAGGCTATCGATCGTCGAGTTGAAGCTCTCCTAGAAGGCATTTTCTTTTCGAAAAAGAACTCTGGTGAGGAAGAAGAGAGATCTCCGGAGAGGGAAGAGAGAAATCATCGTCGAGCACTCTTTTAAGAATAAGAAAACCTCGAAGGTTTGGGGTTCATCCCTTCCTCTAGCGCCAATCTGTTGACGTAGAAACTGATCGTCGTCAGAATCCGCTGGAGTGGAGGCCGATGAGGTCGCCGCCGAGATCTGCAAAATAAAGTTCCGTTCGGAGTCGGTGGGGGTGGCTCTGGTAGGATCCTCCGACGATCAAGTCAGCTCCAATCAACAGGAATGGAGTGCTCGGAAATGAGTTCCGCTGAGCTTAGAGAAGGAGAAGAGAGCTTAGAGATCAGAGAAGTTAGAGACAGCATATCTGGAGGACCTTTATAGGTGGAGCTTAATTGATGGTGACGGCCATACCGCCTGGTAGAGAGCTGTTGGGGCCACATGGAGTTCGGTACGAAGAGGAAGGCGTCGTCAGGCGGATAGTGACAGCCATACTGGCAGGTCATGGGCCGCATGGGGTTGGTTACGGAGGAAGTGATGCTGCCAGTAGTGGCGGTCATATCGTCCGATCTTATCGTCTATTGCAGACTGATAGCGATAGTTCATCCAGAGGAGTTTGGACTTATAGGAGAGTTCGGTTGAAGGAAAAGCTCGGGAGGAGCACGGCCACAGAGGAGTTCGGAGGAGCTCGGCTGGCTGAAGGGACGACCGCTTGAGGAGTTTGGCCGAGGGACGATCGTTGAGGATTTTGGGCACTGGGGAATTTCATTAAAGTCCGGCCGCTAAGCAGTTCGACCGGCTGAACGGGTTCGAAGGAGCTCGGCCGCTGGGAGTTCGAGGAGCTCGGCCGCTAAGCAGTTCGACTAAAACCCGATCGCTGAAAGTTCGAGAAGCTCGGTTGCTAAGTAGTTCGACCAGCTGAAGGGATTCGGTCCGGATGCTGGGAGTCCGAAGGAGCTCGACCGCTGGGAGTTCGAGAAGCTCGGCTGCTAAGCAGTTCGACCGGCTGAAGGAGTTCGGTCCGGACACTGAGAGTCCGAAGGAGCTCGGCCGCTGAGGAGTTCGGTCGGCTGTAAGGATTCAGCTAAGATCTGTCTGTTAAAGCTCTTCTGTGGCTACTGATTGCATTAGACTGAGTATCGAACTAGACTTCGACCGGAGCGGAATTTATCCCCAACAAAGATCAATCATCTTTTTATCATTAAATTTTTAATATTAAAATATTAAAAAGAGTCGAGTATTCAAGTTTCAGTTTCAATTTTTTTTTTTTTGGTAAATATTACACAAGGCTTACACATATGAAGTCTGGATTACATAATTTACGTACCAAGCTGGGTTGTAGAAAGCGTTAGAACCACCATCCAAAACATACCAAGGTGGTACAACCCAGAAACTGGTACATGACCACATTACACGCAATATACTAGCACCCGCCATGCAACACGGGTTGACCACTAGCATCCGATGGAAGAAAATATTGACAATGAGTACAGAGCTGTGCAAATATATTGGTTGAGTGGCGCACGGTCTCCCAGCCATCCGCATCATGAGCAGTGAAACATCCTCTTCCCACCATCAGTAAAGTCCAGCAGAGTTGTAACAAAGCCTGAAAGCCGAAACCTGTAGCAATTAATTCCGTAACTTGCATAGCTATGCAGATTGCCTACTGCAGAGCATCCTGGGCATATGTTGAGGATCTCAGACCAACATATTGAAATAACATGGTTCTCCAGTTAAAAAAGGTCTAATAGACAGTAGATGCAGTTTAAGAATGATATAAAAAGAGTGATGGATAACGCTGCCAGCAACTTAAGCATATGGTAAGGACGGTATTGAAGATGGAAGCTTGATAATGTGCAAAAACAAGGTGTGTCAGTAGAATGAAGTTTGTGCCGGTTGATGCAAAAATAAAGGAAAGCATGCATTTTGTCGGCAGAACATCCTTGTTGTACAGTGAAAATTAGCCCATTCGATGGTAAAATGTGAAATGTTGAATTGCCGGGGATTGAACATCTAATTGAGTAGCATAATTGATGATGAGTGAAACCACTGCCCTTTAGTTTCAGCATAGGTTGACAGACATAGCAGCATCGGTTTTCGTGCTTACAGCGAGCATTCCAGGAATTTAAAAAGAAGTATTTAAAGAACTCCTTGATAAGAGGAAATGAGAGGTAAGAATGCTGTTGGGTTAAGAAATGAAGACTAATAAACCCATGATCATTACACCATGGATATATACTACAGGCTGATAGCAGTGGAGTAGAATATCTCTATAGTTTTAAGATTTTTGTGCAATGAATGGTTATTCCATCATGCATCATTTACCATCTAACTACAGGTCTTATTTGGGAGGTTGCTAGTATTGCTCAACCTCGGGGGTGGGGGGGGGCATGCTTAGCCTTGGCTATTAGAACACTCAGGAGGAATGTGCAACTGTTGTTGAATTCTATATCTATCGGCTACATGAATGCTCCCTCATGGCCATATTCTACTATATGCTTACATGGATCATGTTTTTGATTTAGTACTACTTATTGTCCATATTAAAGTTACTTCTAAGAGTATTCCACTTCATCAGCTTGATTATATAGTTGCACCTACTCACCTTCAAATTCAGATGCTGATGTACAACATCCGGTCTTTATATCCAGGGAGTTCTAAGTTTTTGTTTTGCATAACCTGACCACCGAGGGAAGAAAAAAAAAACCCACACTAAAAGCATGACGTTAGAAAATCTGGAAGCTCCCCTCTGTGGAACTGGCGCATGTGCAAGTTGTTGTACTTCAAAGCAATAAGACCTCGTTCCAATTCTTACCAATATTTAGAGTTAGATTAATTGTTAATTTTGCCTCCCTATTTTTTTTTTTTTTTTTTTTGTCTTTGCATACTCGACAATAATTTTTTATGTTCGGATGTTAGACAACCATTGCATCAATCAATGTCATAGTTGTGGAAAAATCTATGGTTCAAACGCCACAAAGGCTGGCCACTTAATAGTAATTGGATAAGATCTCTGTCTTCAATAGCCGCTTAATAGTGATAGTTAAGATCTCTTACTTCAATCATAAATCAAGTAATGTGGATATATTTGCCTCTCTCCTCCCGCAATTTGTTGTCTTTTTACAATCTACATGCCATGAGAATAGACATCCTTATAAGTCGTGACCTCATGTCCATCTTTAGAAACGAGACTATATATCATAGTGAAGAAATCAACATATTAAAAATAATAATAATAAAAATAATGATGATGATCATCATTTTTTTCATCATTTTTTATTGTTATGTATATTAATATTAAATAGATAGATATAATTAAGAAGGTTGAATTGTTAATTTATTATAGGTGTCACTTAATTGTTATTCGGAAAATGACAGCCGAACTAAACTATTTCGTGGCCTATTCTAGCTTCCCTCCGGAGTTCGGACCTACTGGCATGGATTTATTTGTGGAAACGAAACAGAACGGTCAATGTCCAAAACGGCACGCACTGGAGGAAGGACCGCGTCACCGTCCATCCCCACGTGAACCACAACCGGTCGCTGTCCTTGAACAACATGCCACGTGTCTCGGGCCCCACACCCACGTGACACTGCCCAGCCCGGGATCGGGATGGAGATTCCACCGTACTGGAACCGACGTGGCGTCTACCACATGGCCCAATAGCATCGCGTGACGAGACAGCTACGTGGCCCCCATGCCCCGATGTGACGGTTGACCGGCCCCCCACCCCCAGGCGTGCGCCGATGGATGGATGGAGGGTGCGGCTTACCGGGTCCCATTCGCTACCGTCCCATTCGGGCGGTCGCGCCGTGCCCCCTTCGTACCGGGTGCGGTCAAATCGCAATGATGGATCCGGGTCCGGTAGTTGGGTGTGAACGACTCTCATCCCCAAATCACCCTTTCTACTGCCGGTCCCGGGTCCACCCCCACGTGCGGTCTACGATACTTCACCAATCTCCCAGGCCCGATCCGGACCAACACACACATTAAAAAAAAAAAAACGGGGGGGGAAAGAAAAAGGGATGGGTTTCCGGATTCATCTCACTTGCGAGTCTCCAGGACCGAGGGATCGGTGAGGCGATCGATCGCAGCCGTTCGAGCTCGTACGAACTGTTGTCAGTCGGCCCACTGGGGATCCGGATCGCTTGTCGCTCCGGCCAGCTGTCTCCACGGAATCGAACGGCTAAGATCTTCGATCCTCAGATCTTATCATCCGATTAATATTGTTAAATCAAATAAAATCAATCGGAAGAGGAAAAAGAAAAGGGACCACCTCGAGCTTAGATAAAGCTAATAATAATAGATTAATCTAATCTCCGTACAATGGTAACTGACCCGTCTGCATTAATCGCCCTTGGGGAGAAGATGAGCCTTAGAGTTTTCTTTGCACTTTGACCGGATCATTCGGCGGGGAACGGTAACCCGTCAGCCACGTGTGAGGCTCCTGTACTCTAATTGGCAGTCGTACCACCAATTTGGGAGCACCATCGTTAAGGGATAACAAACTTTCAGTTAGGGTATGATGCACGTGAGACGCACGTGGGAGGAAAGAGAAGGGAAGTGATGGTGGTTGGCAGCAGGGTCACCACCAGGCCAGCTGGGAGCCCGTGGGGCAGTCGTAACGTCGTCTCATGAACAGAACAGGTCAAATAGAATGACTCCTTTTTTTCTTTTTTTTTTCTTAATTTAATTTTTTACGGTATTATCTTAGGGAGATGGAAGGAAATGAGGATGATCATTGATTGATGACAACGGTGACATGCCAACAAACTGTCTTGTTTCAACTCACGTGGGTGGACGGTCGCTTCTTGGATTTTGTCCAAAAATGCTCAAGGCTGTCGCTGGTGAAATGATTGTTAGAGTTCCCGATCTCAACCTAGTATTGGCATTAGATTCAGTAAGATTTATGCCGCAGCAACTTACCCGCAATGGATGGACTTCTGGATGTATAGCGTTCTTTCTATTATAGAGTCAGAAATAATGCAAAAAAAAATTATTTGGCCTTCTGAAAATTCCACATACATGGATGGTCATCCGACCTGAAAATTTTGCCTCTTCCAACACTAATATACATGGGCCTTTGAATCTCGTTTCAGAGGTTTGAATTATTTGTGATCTAGTTAATAATATTTTCTTTTGATTTTTTATTTCAATGATTAATATTTTAGTGACAAGACTTTTTGTTGTTTTATTTTATTTTATTTCATTTTGGTCTTGAATTGAATGGGTGGCCTGAGGTTCTATAGTCATCCCTCACGTGTCCTGCATAATCTAACCCACTTTTGATATATCCAAGCTTTTGATCTCCTGCAACCATCCTACTCTTCTGCAGCTGAATCCTAAAGATTTAGATATACTTGAAAGGCAGAACTACTTCAACATTATGTTCAAAAATATTTTTATTGAATTTGTAAAACCTTTTTAACCTTCTATTTTGTTGCTGATCAAGCTTCCAAAAGCAATACTCCAGTATATTTCTTTGTCAAAATTCTATTAAAAAACAACCAAACATCCTGTAACAATTGATTTTTAGAGAAATGTCAATGTCATTTATTAGATTGATTGATAAATATTGTGAATAAATCTCGTTTTTGTCAAAGTTCAGTATGATACTTAGTCTAATATAATTGATAATCATGAAAGAAATTCGATCGAAAATTCTTTCTCGAACGGTTGAACCCCAACCGAATTCATTCAGCGGCCGAACTTCTTTTTCAATCGGATTTCTCTAAGAGCCAAATTTTTCCTTCAGTCGGATTCCTTTTTCAGTCGAATTCCTTCATCGGACTTCTCCTTCAGTCGGATTACTCCAGGAGTCGAACTCCTTCTAAACTTCTCCTTCAATCGAATACCTTCATAAGCTGAACTCCTTTCGAACTTCTCCTTCAGTCAGATTCTTCTAACGGATTACTTTCAAATTTCAGCTAGCATTTCTTCCAGATGATCCCCTATAGTCGTATTTTCTTTAGGAGTTCGAACTTCTCTGAAATTGATATATGTCAAAGTTCTCACCAACTAATGCATGTTTTGTCCGAACTTCGGCTATTAAATCTCGATGAACGAGCACATCACGACAGGCACCACCTCTCTCTCTCTATAGCAAGCCCCATGCGGTCCTGAGTGATCCACTATTGAATGATTATGGCTGTCACTATCAGTCCGACGACATCTCTCTCCATAACAAATTTTATGCGGCCCCGAACGGTTCGCTACCGAACGATTATGGCTATTACTATCAGTCTGCTATAAACTCCATCTATAAAAAGGGATCTTCTAGATGTATTTTCTCTCAGCTCTTTTTTTTTTTCAAAATTATGTTGAACTCTTTTCTTAGCACTTCATTTCTTTTGGTCAGAAGAGCTGATTTAATCATCGGAGGATCCTACTGGAGCCACCACCACCGACTCGAGATGGGATTTTATTTTGCAGGTCACCGACGGTGACCTCTTCCTCAGCTCCAGCTTGATCCGACGTCAGATTCTGCACCAACGAGAATATGCTCTCATGATGAGTTACTTCATGATTGATTTGATACAAGTTTGGATCATCCAGAAGATCATAGGATGCCTATAACTCATGAGTTACTTCATGAGTAATTTAATTTGGGTCCATTTGCATTTTTTTTTCCTAAAAAAACTATTCAAGTCGCTAAATATCATAAGATATTCAGTCAGTGATGAAGTTTTAAGTGGATAAAAATATTTACATTAGAGTGATCGCATATCATTAGGACAGTTTCTTGATTTAGACCATTATTGTCCCGGTTAAGCAAATTATTCGCTTTCTAGTGTTGTCCCATAGTATGTTTAACCTATGCAGATGGAACACAAAGATTCTCATCTAGATTACTGAATTTGTAGGAGGTTTCAACAATTCAACCTAACAGTGCAATATATATATATATATATATATATATATATATATATATATATATATATATATATATATATATAGAGAGAGAGAGAGAGAGAGAGAGAGAGAGATTGGGCTCTAATAGAATGGAGTCTAGTCTGTATTCAATTAAATTTTCGGTCATTCGATCAGCATGCATCTCTATACTTAAAAAGGGATGCTTGAAAAAAAAAAGCCTGCATTCAGACGTTGGATTGAAAAAAAACTTCAGGCTGGAAAAAAAAAATAAGCATCTGCGTGTTAAAAAAAAATCATCTAAAAAAAAATGATAGGCATCTATTAAGTTCTTGATAAGCGCCTACAAGTTTAGAAGAAAAAAAAGATGGCGCCTATAGATGTTTGAAGGTCTCTTGCTGAGAAAAAATTGAAAAAAAAAAAAAAAGATGCTCCAAATTGAAAGAAAAAAACTTGAAAAAAAAAAGCATCTTTTTTTGCTTTTTTTTCTTATTTTTTTTCTTTTTTTCAGACACCTGCACCTGCAATTTTTTTTCATTTCAGATGCTTTTTTTAGGATTTTTTTTTTCGAGAATAGGTTTCTATTTTTTTCAGTCTAAAGGCGTGCCTTTTTCAGACGCATTATTTTTGATGCATTGATCCAACGGTTGAAGATCCAATCAGATTTAAACTGAAATTCGGTTGATCAGAGCTTAGTCCAGCTTTGTCTCTCTATATATATAAATAAAGCTTGAAAAATTGGTGTAGATATTAACGGATGATATATATATATATATATATATATATAGAATGGATTTTAAATGATTAATGGTCGGATTATTTCTCAGTCGTGGGGCTTAGGTGTTCCACTCGAACTTTCCTGTTTAGAAAATGCTTTGCAGAAATTTGAGGCCCAACAATTTTTCATCACCCATCATTCAAGGATACTTTCGTCGACAAAACTTCATAGAGGACAAGTTATCAATTAATTAATAAAGAATAAACTTAGCAGATCTTTCTGTATATACGGTCACCTTTTTTGGTAATTATAAAGACGGTAATTCCCCTGTGCGCTAGAAATTACGAAACTTTCCATCAATCTGATCAGGATATGTGTTTCAGCGTTTTAGCTTTAGCTTCCAAAAAGTTCCAGCTGATTTACGCCAATATCATATTAATTACCAAGTTGAGTGGAAATTGAGTTGGCACTTTTCAGATCCAGTCATCGCACACATTAGACAGGTCAATGACACCTTTTCTTATAGGTCAAATCTCAAGGAATCCAAAGCACCAAGCGGATGGGCCACCTTTGCCCCCGACAACCCTGGACACCGGACCCCGGCAAACCCGGACACCCATTGTGGCTCGCGCCATCTCACCCTCTCCGACGATCCTCCACCTCCACCTGACCCCTTGACGGTGTCAATAATAAAATCCAATATAATCAAAATTTTTAGTTGATCCGGATCAACCACTCATACATACATATACATGTGTCATACTCTTTTTCTTTATGTATATTGCTCTTAATATTGATCTGAATAGTGAATCGAATCCAACTAATATTTTTTTTTCTGATTGAGATCTAGTCACTTCCCTAACTTAATAAATGATATTAATGATACCAACATGTAAATAAACACTTGCAGATTCTCAAAGAAAAAGATAACAATAACAAATTAGGGAGAGAATGGCCGATCGCGGAATGGGAGGGGCCATGCCCACCCTGAGTTCCTGACCGCCTTTACGTTATTTTGACTAGCAGCCGCGTCCATGATTCTACTCACCCTAATTTGCTTGGCTCGCATACGTTAAAGCGACGAAGCCCATCAATATTTTATCTCAAATCTGTACCAAAAAAAATATTTTATCTCATTTATATAAATAAATAATTAATTAATTAGAAGGCGCAATAATTCAAGGTGTCAGTGCGTCACGCCGGACTCGGCAGAGCCGATGGCAGAGTGATGCCATCACCACCACCACCACCATCGGTATCCTCCTCGTTCATTCATTCAATTCTCTGTCTTCTGCATCCATCCATCAATCAATCCATGATTTAAATCCATCAACAGAAGAAGCAGCCAAAAGCAAGGGCAGAAGAGGGTAGTAAAGAGCGGGCAGTGCACCCCAAAATCTATTCCTTCCCCAAACCGATGCCAAAAAAGAAAAACTAATGCAACTTTCTGCCTCCTTCACAGCTTTCCCCTTCCCTTCCTATTTCCATCTTGATGAATAATTTCCACGCCTCACATCGCGTTGCCACCACAGACTACAGTAGACCCGTCCATCTCCTCAGCAGACCCAAAACTTCTCCAAAAACACCAGTTACCCAAAAAACAAATGTAAAAACCAGACTATAAACTATGTACAAGCACATCTAATTTTTTTGCGTTCATAAATATCTCTCTCTCTCTTCTCTATCTCCTAGCTTTCTTGTTTCCTTGCTTGCTCGCTTCCTTCTCAAGGCGTTGACAAGGAGGCGAAAAAAGATGGGTTGTTGAACGACATTAAGGGTAGTCCCGCCAGCAGATGAGCATGGTGACGCAGCGGCGCATGATGTAGAACCTGGCCCGCTGTTCTTTTACGAGACTGGCGCACCGGCTCGAGAAGGACCGCGGCGAGCCCGAACTCGATCTCCCCTCTCTCATGCTCGCGGATCTCTTGAGGAAGGGACCGCCATCGCCCACCACCATCCTCCTGCTGGCGCTGCAGCTGCTATTCCTGCTCCCCTTCTTCGAAAGCTTCCATTTCTCGTCCATGTACAGCTCCATAGATCTCCTTATCTTCCTTTCTTCTTCCCCCTCTTCTCCACTGGATCGGCTGATGCTATGGATCCGTGGGATGGATTTGGTGAAGAAAGAGGGCGAGAGAGAG
The DNA here is from genome assembly GCA_006176705.1 of Cocos nucifera. NCBI lineage: Eukaryota > Viridiplantae > Streptophyta > Magnoliopsida > Arecales > Arecaceae > Cocos > Cocos nucifera. The sequence continues at coordinate 356,283 of QRFJ01003749.1, read as the reverse complement.
AAGTTAGGGAGAAGGAAGGAGAGAGAGAGAGTGCAGGTGAGTGGCGGAGGAGTGGTGTTGGCTTGTGTTTGTGTGGCTGGATGAGGTGAGGTGAGTTGATTTGGGAAGTGGGGGATTGCATATTTATAAAGGGGGGAGGATGGAAGGGTAGGGGTGGGGGTGAGAAGAGGGGCTGGTTATTCGTGGTGGGCGGTGGCCATCACCTGGGCCCCTCTGCCCCGAGAGCCCCACTCATTCTCTCCCCTCCCTTCTGGCCGTTTTCATTTCCATTGCTTAAAGAAGATGAGAGAGAGAGATATTCTTTTCCAAATGAGAGTGTAGCCCCGAGACTAACGTTTTTGGGTTGTTAACCATTTGAGTGAGCAAACCGTGAAGAAGGAAAATTAATACAGAATCCCGTTTCGGTTCTTACATTCCACCTGGAGTTAGATTAGAACACAAGGAATAGTAGAAACGACATTAAGATCCGAACACCTACCACCGTTCTTCCGTCCTGGTTGCATGGCCCCGGCCCCGTCTCACGAGTGCGACGCGGCCCACGTATATAAGATGATAATCCCCATCTAGTTCTGAAACGTTATTAGCTAATAAAAAGGTCCCTAGCTCGATCAGCTACGGGACCCTGTTCACGGGATAGCAGCGAATGATGGCACAGCATATCGGTTCCGGTGACGCGACGTGTTCGGGTGAGGTTAAACTGAGTGGGGCCCAGGCCACGTGAGGTGGGACGCACGTATGCTAGCAGGCAGCAAATGGGATCCGGAGAGGGATATATATATATATATATATATATATATATATATATATATATATATATATTGTAGCCAAATTGTCGGAAATTGCGTCTTTGCGGGCGAGGGGTTTGCGTCCGGTGCGACGGCACCCATAATTCCCATTTCCTGCGGTGGCAACTACGGACGCCCACCCCATGTTTCCCGAGTCGTGGCCCGAAACGGTGGGCCACGGAGAGCGTATGAGGACATTTTGGTGCCAGGAGTTGCATCCCCTCCCGTGATATATTCCATAGGCTACAGTAGTTCCTCTCGGGAGTAGCGAACAGAGGGGAAGGGAGCGACTAGCGAGAGATATTTTTCACGAAGCTTTTCGTTCAAAGCGTAATTCGATGGTTGATATACCAAGCATTTGATTCCATATCTTTCTCATAAAAATAACAGAAACGGTTGAGGGGACGCCACCAGAATTTTTCAATGTATTTTTTCAGTGAAACTATCCCAATCCAAAATTAGAAAAACATATCAGAAATGCGCGCAGTGCCTTGCATCGCCATCGCTTTCCTGAAATGCTCCTGGCATGATGACTCCACACTCCACGGCAAGGTATTTACTTCCGTGGTTCGTACGTGCCGCTAAGGGTGCTCCCCAGAGGAATCCCCTCCATTCCTATTTATTCCCCCCATCTCGGATGTTAGAAATCAGTAGTGGTTATCTTTTGGGAAGCCAAAAAAAGGTCAAATTCTATTTAATATTTTTATTTTGTGAAATACTAAACTAGTAACCGATTAGGTAGCTGGCATGTCGGATCAATCAGATAGATCAGCAGAATTAAATAGAACACTGAATTTGGCTTGTCTTAATAAAAAAAATTGAAAATTTTTAATAGGAATAGATAACTCCCACACATAAAAGAATAGATTCATAAAAACTAGATTACATGAAAGATTAAAAGTAATTGAATACAATACTTGGAGAAGGTACTGTCATCGTGCCAGTGAACAATATAAATTGATAATAATCAGCTCCCCTTAGTCGACTACTTTAATATAGTTAATCCATAATTTATTATTTTTGGATAGAAACGATTCTTTCACTCTTTTTTTTTTTTTTGGATATAAATATGAAGAAAAGTAGAAAAATGATTAAGATGATAGTATAAGGTGCTGATGATGTATGGAATAAAAAAAACACATGACCGTGGTGCGCAGAGGAACCATGCCATCCATCCGAATCAGGCAGTGAAAAGCTGCAGATGTGTGTCATGTATTAGGTGACAAGTTTGCCACTCCCATCACTTGTTGCCATGACGTTAGACGTTGATCCAGTGACAGCCCTCCGATGTGCGTCCGAGCACACGTGGGAGTAAAGGTAAACGACCACTGGCCGCGTGGGCTCAAACAATCATAGCTGTTAGATCCTCACCACTCCTCCATCGGAGGGCCCACCCCCTGCCTAACGGGCAGCAAATAGCGATACCACCCGACCTCCAAAGAAGTGCAGCAAATTGGTGGTCTTGGATCGAATACAGATGGCGAGTCTCTCTCGCCCGTGGAGGTGATCCAACCGATGGAGAACGCACCGAGTGGGGGAGGGTGCCACACGAGTGGGGGTGAAAAGAGAGACGTTCCCTCACACGTGTCGGACGGCAAGAACGAGGGATCCCTGCCCCAGGTCAGTAGGACCGGCAGTCCATTACGGCGGTCAAAAGTCAATAGGGGAGTTGTGGGTCCCACGGAAAAGTGTACGTGACGGAGCGCCGTTCGTTCGAACGTTGGGAAAGCTGCTCACGCTATGACCGTTACGGGGAAGGGGTGGTGGGTTCTAGTCTTCTAGAGTGGGTGGTGATGTGAGGCTGATACTGGGACAGGGCTTTGTGGAGTCGTGATCAGAAATGGGAAGACCCGACCCTAAATATATCGATGTATCATTGCAGAGGCGCCGACAGGAATAGGGACCTGACGCTGTGCCAGTGGAGTGGATGCCCCCAAACGCAAACTAACGCACAAAAGCCCCCATGGCTTTCTTCTTGATAAGGGCCCCAATATAGGTGGTTCCACGTGTGGTGCAACCGCAAAGACCATGTTGTTTGGCTTCGATCCGACGGCTGCTGTTTAACTTTTTTTCTACATGATTTTTGGCACAGGTTTCTTTCTACATGATTACTCGGTTGCTTAATTATGTTCAAAAGAATTGAATAAATCTTGTGGTACCAAGGTTTTTTTTAGCACGAAAGTAACCGGAGGAAATTTTGAGTTTTTCATGCACGACTTTAAAAACAATTCCCGTTTCATACTTACACCAATAGCTATGTCAACTATTAATGAAAACCTTGATATGTTCTATTTTCAGAAAAACAAGATATTAAATTACTAGTAGCCTTTTTGGTAGAGACATGCTTGTTGCAAGTGAATGCTTCTGAGGCAATGTGAACATGCTACCACATGGTACTAATGATAGCAAAGTATCATCTAGCATTTACATCACACATTAATTTTGATACTAAAGGCATCTATTATCTTTTCTAGTTCTGTTGAGAATAGAAAGGTTATCTAAATCTTAAGGTACCATTGTTCAGAGAAGCAAAATGTGTTCCCATTAAGCCAGATATGCATTCTTTACCCATTGCCTATGTCTAGGACCGATTGGTTTGGTACGAGAACCTAGATTTCCTAGAGATCACGAATTCAAACACCTTCATGGTAACTATTCATTTGATTAATCTTGTTTAAGTTTGTTATATGACTTGAAATGGCCTAAAGTCTTTTTTTTTTTTTTTCCAATCTCAATATGTCCTAGGTGGTAGGCCTCCTTATGAGTAGATTTCTTGAAGTGGGAAGGACAATTCAAAAGAATGTTGTACTAATTTGTCCCCTCTAATTAAGGAGCAAAGATATATCCACTGGTAGGAGAATTTTATTACCATTACATTTTATTTCTAACAAAGAAAATTTCTTTAATGATCAATACTATCATGTATAATTCAGTTCCCAACTTAGAATTATATTGGCATTATTCCATGCATGTGTAATTTGGGTCTCTCTCTCTCTCTCTCTCTCTCTCTCCCCCCCCCCTCTGTGTGTAACTTCCAATTCCCTTGGTTCATTATGAAGATCGATGTCACCCTCCACCGTGCACCATGCATGATACTTGCATGGGAAATTGAGTCATGTTTCATGTGCACATGATTGAATGAAATGTGAGAATTTATCTATGGTGATGAATTGACGAGCATATTTTCTCATTGTATTTGGTAATTAAAGAAAAGCTAATGAGGTATTCTATTTGTTGATCATCATGTTCAATGGATTGGTTGCTTCTCGTCCCTTCAGTATGAATATTCAGCTCGAATCCTTTTATTTTCTCCTATCCTTACCCTTGTTATATCTTAAGATGCATGCACAAAGATTCCTACATTACTTGACCAGTCAACGTTCAAAGGTGGCCATAATTCTATGCATGCATCACAGTTAATATTGATTTGATTGACGATAAAAATAGAGGTATTTGTACATGCATGGACATCTCTGCGAGTGGAGGACACCTAAGATTCCACCCTCGCTCCTCCATGTGGCCCTTGAAGTTGTTCTGTATTAAAAGAAAAAATGAAGTATGGACGCTGTGGATTCCTTAATTTGTTGTGTCCTTTCCATTGTTAAAAAAACCTTGAGCAGCTATTAATCATGTGACAGCTTCCGTTTAAAATGGCAGATCTTTCTCCCACACTAGCTAGCTCCTATATATATGCAACTCTGCATGAAAGGTATACATATATATATATATATATATATATATATGTATATATGACGGCTTGAGCAAGTAGGTGTTAGCTATCGATGCTAGAATTTTATTCTCGTGCGGAGAAATGGAATCTGGATGTTGGTCATGCTCTGACTGAGAGATGTCGATGCTTGGATCGCTCACATCTATATCTCCCTTGTCATTTCCTCCTCTGTCCGATCATTCTATAGTACTGAGTCCAAATTTATTGATGCTGTTCCCTTGCAAGTAGCATTTATATATCCAAGGCACAAACAAATTCGAACAATTTCCTCAAGACAATTGGAGTTAGACAATATACATTTATTTATATTTTCACACGCTGCTGAACAGTTTTTGCGTCGTAAAAGAGAGCTTGTAGTTTGTCATATTGTGAGTCTGGCAATAACGCTGACTGACTGTTCTAAAGATTCCCACCGAGGAAGAAACAGGGTCTGGTTGTTAAGTATAATTTGATATCTTAATGCCCTCTTCTAGGATTTTGACATGAACTAATCAATACATCATGTTTCTTCTTTTAGCACCAAACAAGTATATATTAAAGATATACATACTACCAAATCCTGGAGCTACCTTAATTTCAACACACAATTTTAGTTGCAAAGCAAACACATTATTCACTTAATTAGTCCACCAACAACCACGAAGAAGCATGAAGCATGTGAACACATGCATGCTTCTAGTCCCGTTCCCCACTCAACGCCGTGAGATAAAAAGGATGGTTGACGACAACACCCTGCGCTTTGCTTGTTTTAGTACGACCTGCTATTATAATTTTTGTTAGGCATGTGCTGCACGGGGGCATGAAGCCGCCGTGGCGTCCGTGGAGCCAATCAGATTCCACATGGGGCCGGCCATGTGATGGTCCATATCCCTGTACTAGGGCTTATCCTCTAATCAAGTTCTCACCCAATCCCTTAGACCTACCCCACTATTTTAGATTGGACAAGCTCTAGGTGGGGTAAAAAATATATAATGAGATCGAGTTGGATTTTGTTGACCGAGCCCAAGTAACCTTCTAGATATACAATATTGCTTCTAGACCCACCGTTCTTTATGATTATTATTATTACTAATATTGATAAACTAGATGAATTAATTAATATAAGAATAAATAAATAAATAAATAATATATATACATATATATATATATATGTGTGTGTGTGTGTGTGTGTGTGTGAAAATTAGAAAATAATTTATTCAAAAAATGAGCACGAAACTTTATTGAAGAATCTCACAATACGGTTTCAATGTGATTCACAACATAACTGTTAACTTCTCTATAAAATATATGTGATATCTCAATAGAGAACAAAGTATGCATCATCGGCTAACTATCATGGAAAAGTGGATGGGTTCGGCCACCGGTCGGAGGTGGATCACCGTTCTTTTCTTTTCCAGTGATGGACTAAATGGGAGGGAGAATTTGTTCATCCCCCAAGGAGAGAGGAGGGTCTACCGGTTGGTCTTTCTTCTAGGAAGCCCATCTTGCTTCAAAGCAACAGCCAAGCCCACAAGAACGAGCGGTCCATTCCAGATATTTCTTTTGTTAATTTTCCCATTATTTTTTTTTGATAATTTAGGCCAGGAGGGATGATCCCCACAGAGCACATGCTGTGCTTTCCATCTAGGACAGAGCCTGGATCCTCAGGCAAAATGAGCCAACGGGGGACACCATGTATCAAACCTCTGTCATCATGCCCAAGTATTGAGAGATGATACTATCTGAACTAAAGTTGGCGATCAGCTATCGTCCAACGAGTAGATCAAGTTTTGATGCTGATCAATGTAATTTTTTGTTCCATTTCAAAAAGGTGTTCCAGACTTGGCCTATTGACCTTGTTCGTAATACCGATTTATCAAACCAATATTTGTGATTACAATGAGGCCAAATAGTAAAGCATTTCACCAAACAAAAGAGGAATGATGAAGAACTTAAACAACACTAAGAGCATAGATTTTATTGAAATGAAGACAACAAAGTAGAAGAACAACCTTAATGCTTTGTTTCAAAGGCCTGTCATATTAAAAAAAGATGAGGTGAAAGAAAATGTGACTATATCCTTCACCATTTTTTTTTTTTTTGGTAGAAATATCCTTCACCGTCTTGTTACTTCAAGAGATGCATACACTGCAGCATATAGACTGATATATAAGAAAATAAAATAGAGATTACTTGAAAAATGCAAACAAAACGGAGAACTTCCACCATTAGAGGTGCCACGACCAGAACGCGATTGTATCCTTTGCACACAAGAAGGGTTCCCCTACCTTCGCACTCACCACTGTTGGATCACCAACCACACAGATCCCAATGCATTCCAATGCCATCATTTTTTCTGCCCATAGAGATCTCAATGTGGGCAGCGGATGATCCAATGGTGGATGGGAGCGAAGAAAGGTGAAGCCTCCTTTCATTCGAAAGATACAACTACATTTTGCCACGGCAACTACCTTACTACCATACCCTGACCTTAGTTAATTAGTACTCTGCGAAGAATGCTCTGCATTCATTGGGAAATTACATCTGGTGGCACCGCAGGCACCATATGGCAGTACATCATGCTAGTCACTTTTTCTTTCTTCTTCTTCTTCTTTTTTTTTTTTTTTGGTACATACAAGCGATCACACTACTCTAATGAGAGTACAGCCTGAAGAGTCAGAAAATAGAGGATCTCTCAAGCCTCGAGGGCATCAAGGCGCTAGCTCCAATCGCTGAAATGGACAGAAATGAAGAATGCCATCCAATCCACTGTACTGTTGATCTTTTGAAATATATGTTGAATGCACATCATGGTACACCGATCAAGAACCCTCCAAATATCTTCGAGAAGCAGGTGAGCCTCATGGTACTTGGCTCCCTCCCGATCCAACTAATGACCGTCATGGAGTCCTCTCAATAATGATCTTATCAACCCTTAGCTCCTTGGTTGCGCACAAAACATAAACCCATGCTGCATGAAGCTCGACATCAAGAACGAATGGCTCAAATAATAGTGAGCCTCCTGTGGCAAGCAACCTCGAAGCCTGATTCCATATGGATTCCATATGACATATCTCGAGTCCCTCTGTCTCCGACACTATCATCAAAGTTGATCTTAATGAATCCAGAGAGTGAGGGCTCTCACAAAATGAAAAAAATCCTTCGAGATGCTGCAAATGCAGCTAGGGAGTTTTAGAAACTAGGATCATACAAGAGCAACTCGGTGGAATTGAAGCATCGAAGCGGTGATACCTCATGGCCAAATTGTAGGCTCTCCGAAGGACATGCTTGGCATGTACTATATTTTCGTCAAAAATAAGACTGTTCCTAAACAACCAAATTTAATAGGCTATGTGGACCAAATAGTAGGTTCTGGGCCAACCGTGAGCAGCGCACTCTAATGATGCTGATGGAAGGAACCTTAGAAGCGGGGGATCCATCACAAGTGCTCGTCTTCTTCCTTTGAAATCTATTCATCATGCGCTCGTCGCCATTACAAGAAGAAAAAGTGATTGCATGTATGGCCATATCGGTGCATCGAGCACGGTCCCATTGGTGCATGGCATACGGTGTAATTTCTCTGCATCCCTCCGTTCCTTAATCCATTGATCACCAGCAAAACAAAAGCAGGAGAAATCTCCGGGAGCAAAGTACCAGAAAGAGGATATTTCCGCATACTACATATTACCATGGTTCCATCAAAATCTTTTTCCCATATTATGGAATTTTGTAGCTGATAAACTGCTTCCTATGGGAAGCTGGATATGAGAATCCAATTAAAGAATGGGAAGATTTACTAAAAATATCTAATCATGAATCAAAATTAGGAAATCATGTCTATGCACGTCTTCCCATGGTAAAATTTAGATCATGGGAGATATGATTGCTCTACATTCTTTTTCTCATGTCAAAATGAGTGCCTACATAAAGTTCGATGCATTGAACAATCTATTCAGTCTCTGTTCAATCAACGAATTCAAAATCCGATCTTCGAAAGAATCAATCCAACCAGCCTAAGTTATCGGTCTTGGATAAAAATCAACATCGATGGCAAAATTTAGTTCATTTTAGAGTGACTCACACTCTTTATTTCACACTAGCATGTACGCTATGCAGTAACAATTGATGCATTTTACAGTCCACGTGGTCTTCCTTAATCCCTAGATTCAAAACACCATCTTACAACAGAATGGAGACATAGAGTGCTTCTTATTGTAGAACATGGAATGTGGTATCCACCACATGCTATCTTTGTAATGTCCGAATATAAACTTATTAGAACTATCGAGTGAGAGGGGAAATGGCATCACCAATGGGCTGGACCAACAAACTTCTCCCGAATCTGTCATACTTTCCTAGCAATCAAACGCTTCGGCAACGTGGGCCTACCACTACTGAGAGGCGGCCCATGATAGCGAGTGGTGAAAGCCGGCTCGGCCGTTCCAAGCCCGGCCGGGCCGGTCTTTTAATCGAGCAGGCTACCACTGTGGAACAAAGAAGTCCATGTACACATGATGAATGGATGGACTAATGCCCAAGAGATCTACAAAGGTTTTGGACCAACATAAATCGTTTATAACATTTTTACGTTCGCAAAGTTTCCAGGAATAATTTCTCCTGGATGGGAGTTATGGAGGTCGTGTTTGTCTCCAGACAACAAGGTAATAATCTCTCAAACAAACACGTACACGTGCACTCACAAAATGCACTCTTCCAGACCAGCGTATATGCTGTTGATTTGGTTATGAAGCAGCTGAGGTTGGATATGTACATACCGGTGCCCTCATATGGGCTTCATTCCAAATTTCTGATAGAAGATGAGGGCTTCTTTCCAGACTTCTGCCACGTGGATTAATCCTTAAACTATCTTATGCTTCAAACAAGTAATAGTGGATAGGTTCTCTCCATCCTTTACATTGTTAATATATATATATATATATTTCAAACAAAAATCTGTCACATGCTTATAGTATAAGAACAATATCATGCATATCAGAATTAATGAAGAATATAAAGGACTGATCATGGCTTTTCCCAACAAAATATTTAACCTCACTTGAGCTTCGGCATAAGTGTTGGAAATGGGTCATGACTTGATCTCTGCTCCCGCCAAGCATTTAAGAAGTAATGCATATTGCTGACAACAAAATGATGCAAAAAATTCAGATACATGAAATTTTTTAAATCGGTTCTGAAAGAAAGTTTTGTTTTTCTTTCTAAAGCAGGTCTGAATGCATAACAAATAGGAATTCCATAGACAGTAGAAAACATAAATTCGATTAAGAAGGACTGATAAAATATATAGTATCTAAGAGCAACCAGTATGATCAGGGGTCTTATAAAGTTCATCAGTGCACTGATGGAATCCATTGCCACGCCACAAGTATCCCTTAATTAGTATTTGTGTCTAACAGCTTTGGTGGTCCAAAGTCTCTAAAGTCAAAACATACAGCCAATGTCAGAAGCTGTTAAGTCTGCTTATAGAACTACAATATTAATTGCTGCCAGTGGAATATATATTTTCACTAAAGAATGCAAGCAAAGGTGATGTAATTGTAATCAACACTGTCAGATAAAAGCCAACTTCTAGCACACTACCTGTAATATTACTGCGAAGAAAAAATTCATCGTAGACAAAAAATTTCTGAGTAAAGATGAAATTGCTTGCTACAAAAGAATATGAGTTTTAGTTAAGCATGACTAGGAAGATACGGATCGAAATATCTTAATTCATGAACATGCGCCAGATAAGTTGTTAGATTAGACATTTACGATAAGATGAAATCAGTAGATGGATGCAATCGATTATTGCCCCACCAGACGAGTGTCCCAAGTACTTGAAGGCAACTGATGACGAGCTTTTTTCTTGTGGTCCAAATTGTTTGAAATCTTGCTAGCAATGCCAGTGGAGCTCTCTCTCTCTCTCTCTCTCTCTCTGTGTGTGTGTGTGTGTGTGTGTGAATGTCTCACTGACAAATTAGATGATGCAGCTATGGTATGGCGAGATTACATCTGGCTTTCGGAGGCATGCGATCGAAAGTCTCCAAGCAATAGAACATGTGAAAGCATCTTCAGAAACAAGCAGACAAGAAGTCCCTGAATCTGGGGTCCGGGATCCTGAAGGAATGATTGCTTATGAGACCGCCTTTTCTAATGCATGGACCAAGAAATGCTGCTGCTACCTCAGTGACAGAGAGAGAGTGTGTGTGAGAGAGAGAGAGAGAGAGAGAGAGAGAGAGAGAGAGAGAGAGAGAGAGAGAAGAAGCATACTTTATTTCAAAGTCCATGCATGAAACCGAGTGTCCCTGGAACAAAGGGTGCTCTCGTAACGTATGCGTCTCGTTGTGCCCATAATATTCCACCACGTACAGATTATATTAACAGTTCCCGACGGCTACCATAACCCCCTACTCATGATCTTGGTCGATGCACTGCACAGTACTGCTCTTATACAATAATATTAAAATACTATAATATTTAAAATTGAGAAGAAAATAAGCCTCGAGAAGAAAATCTCTATCCTGGGAAAATAGAAGGCAAGATAAGGAGCTCGGGTTTTAACCTGTGCTGATCTCTCCTGTGTTTTTTTTCTTCACCTCTTTCGTTAACTTGGAAGCAATGGAGAGCTCTTGAATATGTCGGAAATAGTCATTTATTGCCAATGCAGCATCATCAAGATTCCCATCTCTCTTTCAACCTCTCTTCTGAGCATGAAAATTAACCCTCAGAATGGAGCGTAGCATTACAAACAAGAGCTTGTGAATCTTGATGATGCCACACCAGCAAACAGTGACTGGTGATGCTTCCACATAAAAGTAAGCCTGCCTTCCATCAGCATCTCCTTCACTCATCATCAGTTCTAGAAGGGCCCTAATACCCTTAGTCCTAACCCTAATCCTAACACTACAGCACAAAAAGTGGAGGGCGAAAAAGAAAAAAAAAAAAAGAATTGTAGGAATATGTAAAAGGCAGAGTCTACCAGTAGGAAAAGGAAGACAGAGAACGCCTATACTGGTTAAAAGCCCAAAGGAACGGAAAGAAAAGGAGGGAACAGAAGCAAAAGAAACTAAAGTTATGATTGAAAAAGAAGAATAAAGAATGGAAGCCCAACCTCCTAGAAGGTTAAAAAGTAGGATTGTATGGAGCTAGCTAGGAGAAGAAGAAGAGTGGGGGAGGAGCTTGGGGTGAGGAGGGGTATAAATATAGTGCCTGAGGCCGATATGAGGTCGTGGTGGATGTATTGGTTGGTGCGTGTGAAGTGTGAACCTGGAGATAGATAGATAGATAGAGAGAGAGAGAGAGAGAGAGAGAGAGAGAGAGTCATGTGGATCGAGGTCCGTGTGGGGGCGTGGTGCCAGAGAAGTGTTGTACCCGAACAGCAACAGTTATACATCGCAATCCATGGTGTCCCAAAAAAATCCATGACTTTTACTCCCTCCTGACCTCGGCCACTTGCCACAGACGTCCACCCTTCGCCAACGATTAAAAGGGAGAAAAGGAGTGAGAGGAGAACCTTCCCGGATTGGAAACTCGCCAGAGCTTTAGATGAGCAAAGAGAAAAAGGAAACTCTCAACCCAACCCTTCACCTCTCTCCCTTGTAACGGTGGCGTTTAGGTTTGGAGGATCTGTTGCGTTTCCCACAAGCATTCTAACGTGGGACTGCCATGAATTGACATCCCTGGACCTCCAAACCAAAAAAAATATCCCCCCGCCACCCCTCTCTCTTTCTCTCTCTCTCTCTCTCTCTCTGAGGCTTATTCTCCATCAAGTCTTTCGAGCGAGTTAGACTCATCCTCTCGGACCCCCCCCCCCCCCCCATCTTAATTTATCTTCGTTTTCTCTATTCTCTACAGAGTGTGACAATAAATAGCCAGAGACTCTCTAATTATAAATAATAAATGACCCATCCCCCAGCACATGAGGTGCGTGGCTCTATATGGACTTGTTTCCTTCCCGACGGTTCCACCCTTTGGGTTGTCGGAGGGTTCCCTCTGCCGTTTTGGTAATCCAAGTTCGCACTGGCTACCTACACGCCGTTCTTGGTCGCCGGGTATCAACCTCCAGGTCTCCACATGGGACCCATTAATGAGCTGTCCAGATCAATGGCGAATGCTCAGAATAATTCCTTTGATTGCGCTTTACGATGGTGAGCAGCTTTGAAATGGAGAGTTTATTGGACCGTATAAGTTTAGCATTTTGCGAACAATAACCGAGTTACGTGCAATGGACCACTGGTGAGATGATGTCCTGATGGTAACTTGCTGATCTCGAAGTGGAGAACGCGGGTGAGCGATTGTGATCTAACGGTAACAAGGATATTTAGAATTTTGGTGGTGAGATCAACCCAACATAATTTGGTGCAACACGCCGTAGCACAAAGTCAAAACATGCAACATCTTGAAGGCAATGCCTTTGTTAGTTTGTCTATGTAAAGACAAGTAAGTTTACAACAAGGTGCGGGGATAAGACTTGTTGGTCATATATAATTATGGTTAGGTGTGGAAACTTGGAAGAATGTTCGGATTTTCGCCATTAAAATGGTGAACTTAGCATGCACCGAGAAAACATTAGGGCTCAGCTATTGTTTGAATAAAGATGCGTACTTTTTTATTGTTTGGTAAATCGGATGCATAAAGATGCGAACTTCATTAGTTATCTGGTCATCTAAATTAAGAAGGCATTTTTTGGTAAGGAAAGATGGTACTTTGGAAGTTGTATATAGCAATCACCAGTAATGCCTTTCCCCTGCTTGAAATTCTTTCAAATTATTTTAGCTGAAAATTGTTGGTGTATGTCTTTGACAATTTTGAGAAGTAAAATTGGAGTTAGCCGACAGATATGACTGATAACTGGTATAAGTTTGACACGTTCATATTCTAGCAGAGCTTTTGGTGGATCCGCCTCGCCTTAAAATTTTTGTGTTTCACACTACCACCATTAAACACATGACACGATTCATGCTCCTAAGACGTCTTTCATCTTTTCCGTCAAATCATGTAGCTCCTTCTTCCAGATATTCCCTGGTACTGCTAATCTTTACTCTTAATACCACGTAGGCAGTCCTAGGTTTATATATGCTCCCTTTCATGTACGTGTGTACTCATATTCTCTCACTGGGCTAAATAGCTAGATTCATTTACGGTTCAGTTGCATCATATTTTCCTTGCAATGACATTCTTCTGATGTAATTCAATGCTCGCTATGAGGAAGTAAATATTATATATATATATATATATATATATATAGCAGATATAAATCATGAATGTAAGTAATGAAAATTTACGATCATGTCATTTTCCTTGATCGATATATATTCAGTTCGACAAGTTTGCTCACTAATATAAACATTTTCCTTTGTTATTATCAAATCGTAGCTTATTTAGCTCAATCATCTAGGTCTTTGCACCAACCGACCGGCGCGTTTATACCACTACGTGCACAAAAGTTTGATCGATGCATTGATCACTGAATGGCAAATAATGGTCGGTAACTTATTGATGTTATATGTTTCAAGGGGAAGAATCAGTGTAAGGCTGAGATCATTTGGTGTCATCCGGTTTGGAGACCCCAGCTAGTCCTAGCTAGGGAGAAACTGGGAGAAGCAATCCATCTCGTGGGGTTGGGTTGGAATCTGCCAATCAAATTATCCATCCGATCCATCTCTTCGTACCCGTCCATCCATCCATCCGTCCCCCTGTCCCTGTCCCTGTCCCTGTCGGTTGGTCACTTCAGCACTTTTGCAAGGCTTTTAGGGCCGCTTCGTCTCCCTGGCCATCATCACCCTCCCTCCTTCCCCATGTCTCCAATCTCCATCCGGTCCCCCGACGGCAGAGCTAAAAACAAAGCCGAGCTCGAGGACGCTTGCTGCCCTCAGCACGCAGCTCACCCCAGTGTCCGGGACCTGTCACGGACCAGCGCATAGCGAGGGACGGTCGGATAAGGGAGCCACACACGCACTCTCTCTCTCTCCCCGCCTTCCCCGCTGTTTCCGAACCGCATCAGTCGGCTCTTCCATTTTGCTCCGGTGGGGGCTACGTGCTTTTGGTGGTGGCCAGCGACGCCCGTCCTTTATGGAATACGGCATCCGCCTACGTTTCTGTTCTACTATACGTACTGGCTGACCCAGGAGCCGGCGAAAAAGAGAACGAGGAACCCAACCCCTTTTTGTCCGGCTTCTAGCATTACATCCAGTGTATTTCGATGGTAAAAGCATTGATGGATGGTTGTCATTCCATCAATCATTATTGATTGGAGTAGTTTTGATGAATAATGTAATTATTCTTTAGTCCTTGAAGTTATATATATATATATATATATATATATATATAATTATATGATAATAAAATTAATTAAATTTAAATTAAATTAAATTAAATTAAAATTATATAATAAAATGTTAATGATTCAAGTCATTGAATATGATTTACTATTTTAAAATTATTTATAAATAAAAAATTATATGATTTAGAAATTCTGATCCATGCATCAAGTAGTCAAAAATTGAATAGTTTAAATTAAATTAAATATATTTTTTACCACTTAATACATAAGCTAAGTGTTGGAGATAAATTTTGCTCCTGTCGAAGTCTAGTTCGACGCTTAGCCTAATGCAACTGGTAGTCACGGAAGAGCTTCAGCAGACGGATCTTAGACGAACTCTTTCAGCCGGTCGAACTACTCAGCGATCGAGCTCCTTCAGACTCCCAGCAGTTAGGCCTTAGCCAAACTTCTTCAATCGGCCGAACTACTCAACGGCCGAGCTCCTTCGGACTCCCAACAGTCGGATCTTAGCCAAACTCCTCCAGCTGAACTCCCTTCAAGCCTCCTCTTTGGCTGAACTCCTCCAAGAGTTCGAACTTCTTTGGAATTGGTATATGCCCGAGTCCACCGATCAACGCATGCTTTCTCGAGCTACGGCTGTCGGACCTCGACGGTATGGCCGCAACTACTAGTCTAGCGGCACCTTTTTCTCCATAATAAGTTTCATGTGGTCCGCAATCAGACGACATGGTCACCACTACTGGCGACACCACTCTCTTCATAACCAACCTCATGCGGCCCATGACCCGTCAGTATGGCTGTCACTATCCGCCTAACGACGCCTTCCTCTCCGTACCGAACTCCATGCGGTCCCGAGCGGTCCGCGATCGGACGATATGGCCGTCACCATCAATCAAGCTCCGTCTATAAAAAGGACCCTCCAGATATGCTAACACTAAGCTCTAAGCTCTTCTCTTCTTCTCTAAACTCTGCCGAACTCATCCTAGAGCACTCCATTTCTATTGGCCAAAGCTGACTTGATCGTCGAAGGGTCCTGCCGGAGCCATCCCCCACCGACTTCGGACAAAACTTTATTTTGCAGGTTCCTGGCGGCGACCTCGTCCTTCTCCGCTCTAGTCAAATCCGACGATGATCAGATTCTGCACCAACAGATTGGCGCTAGAGGAAGGGCACGAACCTCCGAGGTTTCCTTGTTCTTAAAGGAGTGCTCGACGATGATTTCTCTCTTTCCTCTCCGAAAATCTCTCTTCTTCCTCTCCAGAGTTCTTTCTTAAAAGAAAATACCTTCCAGGAGAGCTTCGATCCAACGATCGACGGCCTCCACGACCCGATCCCATCCAGATCCATCTGCTTCTATTTCAGCCCCGACAACTCTGGTTCCATCTGTATCCATGGTAGATGTGGAGTAGTTCAACCAACTTATCCAGCAGATCCACGATCTCATCGAGGCAATGCAAGCCATACAGCAGCCCCCGACGGTGACTCCAGCAGGAAACCCGCCATTGGGATGTCGAAAATCGGCCCCAAAAAAGAGTACCTGGGCCAACATACCCATCGCCCCTGAGAAGGAGAAATGGAGAGCCGAGGATCCATGTTCAGATCATGGTTCTCCTCTAGAGGAGACTCTTCCCATTTGTAGTCGGAAGTCACCCAAGATCTGCAACCAAGATGATGCCCTCAATCATAAACTGCGGAAGATGGACTGACGGATTGAAGAGCTCGACCACATCGCTCTGGCTCATCGTGCCGA
Organism: Cocos nucifera; assembly: GCA_006176705.1. Lineage (NCBI taxonomy): Eukaryota > Viridiplantae > Streptophyta > Magnoliopsida > Arecales > Arecaceae > Cocos > Cocos nucifera. Next base: position 339,757 of record QRFJ01003749.1, on the reverse strand, counting down.
CGTCCACACCGATCCTCCTTTCTCCCTCCAGATTATGCAAGAGCTCATTCCATCGAACTTTAGGCTCCCTCAACTTGAAAGCTACGATTGAGCCTCTAATCCAGTTGATCATCTGGAGGCCTTCTGGACCATGATGTTACTCCACGGTGCTTCAGACACCATATTGTGCCGAGACTTCCCATCTACCTTAAAGGGAGCAGCGAGAAACTAGTACTCGGCATTGAAGTTGGATACGATCTTCTCTTTTGATCAGATGAGTCATCAGTTCATGGCTCACTTTATCAGCAGCCGACGTCCATGTCGAGGTTCGAATTTTCTGATGAACGTCAAGCAGAACTAGAGAGAATCCATCCGGGCTTATATCATTCGATTTAACACCGCGGTATTAGAGGTCCAGTCTGTTGCGATGGCCGTACTCAAGGGCGGCCTTCAGAAGAATGATTTGCTGTTCTTCCTGGGAAAAAAGTATTCCAGAGACTTCGTCGATCTGCTGGCTTGGGCCGAGGGATATGCCCGTGCGAAAGAAGCTTTCAAGTTGAAGGACGAAGAAACCTTAAGAGAGCGGCGGGCAGACGAGTATAATAGACCCACCGTCGATGGAGAGCCGAGCGAAGTTCGACCGCGCTCATGGACTCCCTCCGAGCGTAGGCGAGTCTGAACTCCTCGAGCTCGCCACCAAGGAAGCTCCAACAGAAGGGCGCAAAGAAGTCCTCCTCCTAAAAGGTTTTGCGACTACGCCCCCCTCAACGCTCTTCAAACTCAAATTCTCATGAAAGTTAAGAACCAGCTACCAAGATCAGAAGGATTACGATCTCCCCCAAATAAGTATGATCAAAGCAAGTACTATCTCTACCATGGCGATCACGACCACGATACTGAGGAATGCATTCAGCTCCAAGATGAAGTTGAGGAGCTCGTCAGAAAGGGATGGCTGGATAAATTTCTTCGACGCCAACCTGAAGCAGGAGAAGATCGGCCAAGGGCGCTGCCATAGCCAGAAATGGCAAGAAGATTGGCCGCCTCCCAACATTATAGATGCTATCTCGGGAGCTTGGTACTTCGGCGGACTGTTATCTTCCGACGTCAAAGCCAAGAGAAGCTTGCCCCAAGTTGAGAAGGTCAGTATGAGATAGAGGAGGTCGTCCGGCCCGGGACTTACTGTCCGAGGAAACTCGGAGGAACAACGCCCCCACGACCCTAAAACATAAAAAATTTGGGGATACGCTGCCAGTAACTTTCTTTCAATAAAATTTTTCTCTTTCAATAATATTATTTCTGAGTGCAAAAACTATATGATGACGGGGAAGAAGTAGTCAATAGTTGCCATGTTAGGAACAGAAGGAGAACCTCGTCCTAACACGAGCAGGTTAAAGATCTTCAACCTCAGCCAGAGATAAGATCTCTTTCGAGCGACCGCGTCAATCTCGACTAGAGATAAGATCTCTTTCGAGCAACCGAGCCAACTTCGGCCAGAGATAAGATCTCTTTCGAGCAATTGAGCCAACCTCGATCAGAGATAAGATCTCTCTCGAGTGACCACGACAACCTCAGCTAGAGATAAGATCTCTTCCGAGCGACCGAGCCAACCTCAGTCAGAGATAAAATCTCTTTCGAGCGACCTGTGTCAACCTCGGCTAGAGATAAGATCTCTTCTGAGCGATCGAGCCAACCTTGATCAGAGATAAGATCTCTTTGAGCGACCGCGTCAACCTCAGCTTGAGATAAGATCTCTTACGAGCGACCGAGCTAACCTCGATCAGAGATAAGATCTCTTTCGAGTGACCGCGATAACCTTGCTAGAGATAAGATCTCTCCCCGAGCACGACCGCGATAATCTTGGCTAGAGATGAGATCTCTTCCGAGCGACCGAGCCAACCTCGATCAGAGATAAGATCTCTTTCGAGCGACCGCGACAACCTTGACTAGAGATGAGATCTCTCCCAGGTTACCGTGTCAACCTCGACTAGAGATAAGATCTCTTCCAAGCGATCGAGCCAACCTCGATCAGAGATAAAATCTCTTTTAAGCGATCGAGCCAACCTCGGTTAGAGATAAGATCTCTTTCGAGCGATCGCGTTAACCTTGGCCAGAGATAAGATCTCTTTCGAACAACTGCGACAACCTCAACTAGAGATAAGATCTCTTCTGAGTGACCGAGGCAACCTCGGCCAAAGATAAGATCTCTTCCGAGTGACCGCATCAATCTCGACTAGAGATAAGATCTCTTTCGAGTGACTGAGCCAATCTCGGTCAGAGCGATCGCATCAACCTCGACTAGAGATAAGATCTCTCCCGAGCGACTGAGCTAACCTTCGCCAAAGATAAGATCTCTCCCGAGCGACCTCGACAACCTCGGCCAGAGATGAGATCTCTCCCGAGCGATCGAGACAACCTTAGCCAGAGATAAGATTGGAGACAACCTCGACCAGAGATGGGATCTTTCTCGAGTGACTGCCAGAGATGAGATCTCTTTCGAGCGATCGAGACAACCTTGGTTAGAGATAAGATTGGAGACAACCTTACCCAGAGATAAGATCTCTTCCAAGCAACCGCATCAACCTCAGCTGTAGATCAGATCTCTTCCGAGCATCCGTATTAACCTCAGCTATAGAAAATGAGATCTCCCATGAGCCAACCTCGACTGCAGGAGAGAAGATCTCCCCCGAGTCAGCCTCGACCGTTGGTGATAATATCGCTCCCAAGAAGCTCAACCTCCGACCTCGATCATAGGAGGCGAGATCTACTTCAACCTCGATGGAAGATGAGATCTCTCTCGTGCTTCAACTTCAACATCAACTTTGGTTGGAGATGAGATCTCCCCCGAGCTTCAACCTAAACTAGCACGGAGCCCAGAAGAGGACTTCGACAGTCGCCTTTTTTGCACTCCCTTCCTTCGAGCTTCAAACTCAAAAATGGGGGAGACTATTGTTGGGGATAAATTTTGCTCCTGTCGAAGTCTAGTTCGATACTTAGCCTAATGCAATCGGTAGCCACGGAAGAGCTTCAGCAGATGGATCTTAGACGAACTTCTTCAGTCGACCGAACTACTCAACGGTCGAGCTCCTTCGGACTCTCAACAGTCGGGCCTTAGTCGAACTCCTTCAGCCGACCGAACTACTCAGTGATCGAGCTCCTTCGGACTTCCAAAAGTCGGGTCTTAGCCGAACTCCTCCAGGAGTCCGAACTCCTTTAGAATTGGTATAAGCCCAAGTCCACCGACCAACGCCTGCTTTCTCGAGCTACAGCTGTTGGACCTCGATTGTATGGCTGCCACTACTAGTCTAACGATACCTTTTCCTCCATAACAAGCTCCATGCGGCCCGCAATCGGATGACATGGCCATCATTACTGGTGACACCATTCTCTCCGTAACTAATCCCATGCGGCCCATGATCCATCGGTATGGCTGTTACTATCCACCTGACGATGCCTTCCTCTCTATACCAAACTCCATGTGGATTCGAGTGGCCCACGATCGGACGATATGGCCGTCACCATCAATCAAGCTCTACCTATAAAAAGGATCCTCCAAATACACTAACTTTAAGCTCTAAGCTCTCCTCTCCTTCTTTGAGCTCTGCGGAACTCATTTTCGAGCACTCCATTTCTGTTGGTCAGAGCTGACTTGATCGTCGGAGGGCCCAGTCGGAGCCACCCCCCATCGGCTCCGAACGAAACTTTATTTTGCAGGTCTCGACGGCTATCTTGTCCTCCTCCACTCCAGTCAGATCCGACGACGATCAGATTCTGCACCAATACTAAGGATCTTCAAATGATATGATTTTTGGGATACAAGCAATTTTGAGTTAGTTGATCACATCCAATGACTTGAATTATCGATGTAGAATCTTCATTATTCAATTTTGACCTGATCAAATTGAAGCCCAAATTCGATCAACCTTACCCAAGTTTGCACGATATATATATATATATATTATTACAAACGGACGATCATACCATTCTAGTGTGAGTACAATCTAAGAAATCTGAATATAAAATATCACGCAACGTCCTAAGACATTAATCATCATCTGGATGCCACGACCAGTCACCGGTATATATGGTCAACAACAAAAGTGACAATCCAATTTGTGACGCTAGCTATTCATCTTCCGGTAGGCGTGTCGAATAGATATCATAGAGAAGTAACTCTCATATAGTTTGAAGCAATGGATGGACACCTCATTGCTTCTCCTCATCATGAATCCAACCAATAAACTATGGCAGTCATCTTCCACAAAAATCCTCCACTACTACAAAAAAGAGCTATGACAGTGGTTACGTAGTCCAAAAAATCACTGTCATAGGCTATGACAGCGATTTTCTAATCGCTGCTACTGCGGCCGTCGCTGTAGCTCTATGGTAGTGATTATTACAGTGATTGTTTGAACCACTACTATAGATAGCCTACTGCAGCGGTTTATAAACCGCTGTAATAGACAGACCTATAGCAGCGGTTATGTAACCGCTATCATAGTTAATCTATAGCAGCGGTTATATAACCGCTGCAATAGATGATCTATGATAGCGATTTCTTAACCGTCGTCATAGATTTAATGCAGTGGTTGGTACTGTTTGCATCAAAAATCTATGGCAGCGGTTAGCATGGATATGGCAGCAGTTTTAAAATCACTATCGTAGATCTTGAATAATTAAAAAAAATATTTTTTTTATATATTTTATCTGATAAATATAGATATATAACATAAGAAAATATAATAAACATAAAAATTATTCTAAAATACTAAAATTTTATTATCGAATAAAATTTATTATAATATTTTTTAAAAAAATAAAATACATCAAAAGTCTTCTAAATCTACATCGTCGTCGTTGTCGTCGTCGTCGTCATCGAGAGCTAGAGCTGAAGATGGAATGCGGGCCAATATATTTTCAAAGTCCGTGACTCTAAAATGCATGCTGAGCATCGACATCATATCTCTCACAATACCCTCCGGATGAGATGCACGCTCCTCAGCCCGATCTGCCCATGTCGCAGCATGATCTATCCATACCAACGCCTCCTCAAGCTTTTTTCGACTGACGATATAAAAAATCTATGAGAAGACGCTCGCCTCGGACCAATAACTCATCGACGTATGTCCGAGCCTACATCGGATCCTCTCAGAGTGCTCAGGCTCTAAGTCCTGAGACAGATGGTCATGAAGCCTAGAGGTATCCGGACCCTCGCTCGCGAGCACATCTAACTGATCATGTAATTATAAATTAAAATAAAATTTTATAAGAAATACTATAATACTAATCATATATACTAATATATTTAATACTTATAAAAATATGCCCGATTGCGGCATTCATCGATCTGCCCGTCTTGTCCGTACGGTTAGATCGAAAGATCTCACTATGGTTGGACATCACTCCATCTCTTATCAGCTATAACAAAGAATAAATTTATCAAAAAGATGATAAAAAAAATATGAATTTAATTTATCTAGTAAGATTTAGAATTAATTATCTCTCTATGCATACGACTGACCATAGACTCACGGCCTAGAGTGTACGTATACTCCTGGACTGCACAGTTCTCTTGGTTCTGATGGGAGGTAGCTAAATAAGTATTTAAATAAATAATAAATATTTAAAATATATTTAAATAAAATTTTAAGCATATTAAAAAATTTAAAAGTTAAAAATTTTACCTCAAACTCCTGGCTCCTCCAGTGTCTAACCATCCTCTCCCACTGACTTGGAGGATAGTCCTTTATTAGAAAATAAGCTTCTTCGGAGTGTCTCGTCGATGCTCGAGCCATTCTCTGTGAAGCTTGACCTTGTAACCCTGGTTCAACTTCTCGATCTTCTTCAATTGGGCATCTCAAGCCCTCTCATGATCGAAAAAATCGTACCTTCTCTGTACAAATTTATCAAAAATTAGTTATAAAATTATTCTAATCAAACATATATAGTGTAAACATATAAAATGCATAAATATAATTAAGATGTGCGTACTTATCCATATCTCCTTCCATATCCGATCTCTGATAGTAGCATCCATCAAATGTCAGTCTCTAGATTCTATGGAAATGATATCCGACCATCTCACAAGTACTCCAAAAAAGAAATGCATCTTCCGCACAGTCTCCCCTACCGACATTTCCTTCGCATCGTAATAGACCATCACTTGATGTTAGTGGCTCCACACGTGTGCCATACGTATGGTACCGTAAAATATCCGACTGGATGATGCACTTGTAATGCAAATATATAAGTATACGAATACTACATAAAAAATAAAGTTGTACTAATATAATAAAAACGTACACTCAAATGCCTGCGTAATAGCATGTGCCTCAGATATGGGTGACGATAGAGGCTCAGCTATCGATGGAGTAGATGCCATCGATGGAGTAGATGCCGACGGTGTAAGTTCCTGAGCAGTTGATGCTGAGGTGGATGGAGTATGCTCCGACTGCTCCTTGGATGCAGAACTGTGCATAATCCATCGAGGGGCAGGGATGAAAGCTAGATGGCATTTTGGTGCCATCGTGATCTGCAACGTTAATAAACATTAATCAATATAATATCATGACATATCAAATTTTATTCGCTCAAAAGCCAAGTCGGCTCCGTGCCTGAGACAGCTGGCTCCGTGCATGAGACATCCGACTAGAGTCCTCCTCCAACTGACTCGATCACGGTCCGAGCTGGCTTGACTGCATATCCGAATCGACTCGGCTGTGTGCCATCCCCTCGATCACTCTCTCTCTTGATCTCTCTCATCGACGATGGCGGCGAGGCCGAACCCCTTCCTCTCAGCTTTTCCATCTCTCGATCTTCCTCTCTCCCTCTCTCGATCTCCCTCGTTAGTGAGGCCGGACCCCATCCCTCCCTCTCTCACTCTCTCGATCTCCCTCGTCGGTAAGGTCGGACCCCATCCCTCCCAGTGATGCCCACGAGGTCGGATCCCCTCCCCTCTCTCTCTCGCTCTCTCGATCTCCCACTCTCCCTCTCTTGATCTCTCTCATCGGCTTAGGCTGGACCCCCTCCCTCCAATGATGGCGGCGAGATCAGACCCCCTCCCTCTCAATGATGGTGGCGAGGTCGGATCCCTCCCTTTCTCTCTCAAATAAAGATTCATCGGATATTCGGATTCGATACTAGTAATTAAAATTAGATCCAAATCTGAATATCCAGATTTCGATCCAAACTCAATCCGTTGATAGATCTAGTCTACAGACTACCACCATGGCACAGTCCAAGACTACCGCCATGGCATGTTTCAAAAACTACAACATATAGATAATTATAATATTTATAATAAATATTTATAATATTTATTATAAATATTTTATAAATTATTATAAATATACATGATTAATAAATAATATTATAAAATTAAAAAAAATTACACCTGCGGCTATAGAGAGCGGGAGTCGCATCGAAAACTCTGAGGATCGTCGGTGATGATGCTAGAGGAGGACGACGACATTAGAGATAACATGCAAAACAAAAGCAAGATAATGAGATAGAGAAGAGAGAAAAAGAGAAAAGAGAGAGAGAGAGCAGGGGCGACTGCAGGATGGGGGCTAGGGGGAGGAGGCACAGTGATGAGGAGGCCGAAGGAGGCTTCGCACTCGATCGGAGGAGGGTCAGAATGGATGGTGGTGGTGGGGGGAGGGGTTTCGCGGGGGCTGAAGGAGGTGGAGGGGGGCTCGTCGGAAGGGAGGTTTGGTTTCACACTAGGGCCGTAGGAGGATAGAGTATGGGGAGGGGTTTTATGGAGGCCGACGGAGGGTCGAGGGTGGATGAGCATTCATCGAGAGGAAATTTCACAGGAGGCCGAGGGATGGTCGGATGGGGGTTCATCGGAGGGGGGTTCGCTGGAGATCGAGTGAGGGTCGGATGGGGGAGGGGGAGGGGTGGGGTTTCATGGGGGTCGAATGAGGGTGGAGGGGGGTTCGTCGGAGGGAGGTTTCGTGGAAGGCCGAGCGAGGGTGGAGGGGGATTCGTCGAAGGGAGGTTTTGTGGAAGGGCGAGGAGGGTCAGATGGGGGTTTGCTAGGGGTCGAGGGAGGGTTGGATGGAGGGGTGGGGGGATCAGGTGGGGGTGGCGGGTGGTGGGGAGGGGTGGTTGGGGATGGGGGATTGAAGGGGGAGGCGGAAGGAGGGGCGGTGCCAGTCGGGGGAAAAAAGGGGCGACGTCTATCGGAGGGGGAAGAAGCCTCACCGACGAGGAGGAGAGGAGAGAGAGAGAGAGATCGAGCGCGTACGAAAAAAAAAAGAATTTAAGGATTTTTAATCTTACCTATGGCAGCGGTTATCGAACCACTATCATAGATCTACGATAGCGGTTATCGAACTGCTACCATAGATCTATGATAGCGGTTATCCAAAATTACTGTCATAGATCTATAGCAGCGATTTTTGATAACTATTATCGTAGGTTGAAAATAATTTTTTTTTATTTTTTTTAAATATTATATAATTTTAAAATTTAATATCCATCTTTATCATTTATTATCTAAATAATTATTATTAGAGTGTCATCGCAAAAGATCGCCTCGATCCAATGGCCCTAGCTTCATCGATCAGAAAAATTTAATTTCGACGATCACGAACGATGATGCAATGATCTGATAGATGAAGATCTTCGACGGATTCAAAAATCTGTAATGATGATTTTGATGATGTTTGTAGCATACTATCAAAGTTTTACTTCAATTGGATATCATTATCATGGTCAATTTAGTATGGAATGATTTCGATCGTTAAATTAGAAATAAGCGATCGAAGAGTTAAATGACATCTGATTATGAGATAATTTTTTAGTTAAATAATCTTTATTATAATTTTAAATATTTTATATGATGATGATAGTAAAATTTAAATTATTTTCATATAAATTATTCTTGTTAAGCAGATATTGCAAAAGCATGAGCATAATAACTAGTGAAGTTTCAGAATGGTTATTAGAAGACATATAGTTTCAGATCGTTCTTCATCTCACGAGTTGAATTTTATAATCACCATCATAAAAAATAATTAAAGTAGTAGCCAAGATCATTTATAAAAAAAATTATCTCATAATCGGATACCGTTTGATCTTTTGATCAATCATTTATCATTTAACGGTCGAAACTAATCTATACTAAATTGATCAAGATAATCCGATTGAAGTAAAACTTTGATAGTACGCTACAAACATCACCAAGATTATTGTTGTAAATTTTTGGATTCATCGAAGATCTTCATTTTAGATCATCGCATCGTCGTTCATGGTCGTCGAAATCAAATTTTTCTGATCGACGAAGTTAGGGCCATCGAATTGAGACGATCTTTTATGATGATACTCTAATGATAATTATTTAGATAATGAATGATGAAGATGAATATTAAATTTTAAAATTATATAATTATATATATATATATATATATATATGGCAGTGGTTACAATTAACCGTTGCCATAAATCAGATTATAGCAGCGGTTCCTACTAACCGCTGCTATAGGTCTAATTAATGGCAGCGGTTATAATGAACCGCTGCTATAGGATGATCTATGACAATGATTTTTTGTAACTGCTGCTATAGATCCGACCTACGGTAGTGGTTTCTATAACCGCTACTATATGTCGGACCTATAGCAGCGGTTACAGAAATCGCTATCATAGATCCGATTTATAGCAGTGGTTAATGAAAACCGCTGTCGTAGGAGCTATGATAGTGATTTCGAAAAGCATTGCCATAGGCCATTTTTTAGCTCTCTGCATGCAACTCCTGTCGTGCATCGATGATGCCCAACTAGGCGACCCGTAGCTTTACTCCAGGAATCAATGGCTCAAAAAGGGGGATCCCCCAGTAGCCAGCAACTTGTCAAGCTAGACTTTGGATGACATAAGCCATACCTTCTCTACCATCTCTGATATTGCCATCAAAATTGATCTTGACAAAGCCTGAGGGGGGCTCTAAGGAAATGAGAATCATCCTATGGATCATTGCATACGCAGCAAGAGAGTCCCAGGAGCTCGAGGTAGTCAGGGACTACAAGCAGCATCGAACTGACAATATTTCTCCGTAAGATAATAGGCTCTCTCCAGCATCGATGTACAGGCACAACCTTAGCGTCGAAGGCAAAGCTATTCCTAGGCAGCCAGATCTGATAGGCGATATCGAGCTCTGGCATATCACATCCAAGAACGAGGATAGCCAAGGCCACTGGATGCTCCTTATGACAGGTCACCCACCATTCCTTAGATCAAGCACACCCCCAAACATTAAAGCAAGGCATGCTCCGTTGTCTCATCCTCCATTCTGTATATCGGGCAGGTAGCCAGTAGCTCCATACCTCTGCCCCTGAGGAGGGTTTAAGTTGGCAATCGATCCCAGATAACCTTCCAAAGGAAGAGTCTGATCCTGAGATAGACCGCCACTTTCTAGATCCAAGCAGCCGCAATTCTCGTCTCCGGTATAGGTTTGTACATCATAATGAGATTCCTAGCAGGGACCCTAGAGCAACATGATTGGACCCATACCCTCAAGTCATAGCTCAGATGGATATGGATAGAGATGGCAAGGATCCTGTTAGCCAGCTAACCTCAAGTCTCTACCATCGTTAGTGATCAACTCCTGAACCCACCAGTAATCATGCACCTCCATACCGACGTAGGTCGGCCATGTAGGGAAAAATCCGATTCAGAACCAAATTTCCAGATCACGAATGAATAGATTCAAGTTTAAAATAAAATTTTAAACATCAAATATCTATGATGTGCAGCGGATACTGGGGTTTCTTAAATCTAATGCCTCGCAAGACCTAAAAGCATAGATCCTCTACTTCGCACACATGCCCAGCACCTGCAGGAAAGACGGATGATCTTTGAGACTTTGCACCTTCCAAAGAGCAACAAGGAGATCAAGAAGATGTGATGGCACCACTTAGGATCTTCTTGGATGAGCCTTCACGCCAAGTAGAAGCCTCACAAGATGCCCATGCCAAGAGAAGAAGGACAACTCCTTTCACTTTACCGCACACCCTCTCTTTATCTTTCTTGTTTTGTCGCACAAAAGCTAAGGATATTAAGATGTGGCGGCCATGAATCTCTTCCCTTTATATCGGTGACACCCTAAGGTATATATCAAACCCAGATTGGTTAGGACTCTTAGTCCTAACCATATCAAAAGAGAATTACTTCATGAAGAAGTATTGGTGCCACCTAGTGGCACCCTCTCTCCCTTACACGCATACATAAGAGGGGGGGATGAAAAAACCAACATCTCCTCCTATTGGTCGGCCATAAGGAGAAAGAGTCCTAGGGCTTTGGATCTTTAAGGATCTAATATATTTCAGACCCAATTCGAATCTAATCTAAACCATATTCGAACCAATTTCGAATAGACTGCTGACCCTGATCTAATTAGGATTCAAGTCCAAGTCCGACTTGAATTTCCAACCTGATTAAGCCCAATTAAATCAAGTTTAATTAAATCAGATCTAATCCAAAATAATTAGCACTTGAATTCATTTTCTTATGAATTTCTTGGATCACTGATTCAATCATAATCATTTTCGTAATTAAACCTGTACCTCATATCCAGTGCTAACTAGACATAGTCAATTGTTTAATCCCATATGATCTCTAACTTAATTCTAAATTAAGTTAATCTATTGTTTAATCAAGCCACGTACTTTCAAATTGAATAATTAGACTATAGGTCAGTTTTTTTTACATTGCATGACTTAGTGCATGACTTCATAGATTCGAATACTAAGTCGGTAGCATGAGAATTATTTTTCATACTAGTAATGGTTTCTAACGTCTGGATAGATTGAATATTTGTAAAATAATATTTTAGAACTTCGGTGTATCATTACCACATGATTCATCCCTTTGATCTAGAATGCTTAGAATGACTTAGAATTTGCTGTCAACCCTAAATGAGTCATCCATATTATATTTCAATCTTTCAAATTTATCACATGGATTATCCTGACCAAGACTTTATTAAATTAAAATACAGTAATTTATTATCTTCAGTAGTCTGGAGGGATCAATTCCATGTTAACTCATACATAGATTTTATAAATACTTGGCCGTAATCGGTAGCCTTCCATCACTGCATTAGAAATACAGATATATAGTCTGGTACCAAAGCACAATGAGTTATTTGCAAGTCATCGTGGTGATCTTAGGTCTGAGAGACACTCATGCTTATATCTTTTGCGAGATGCTCTTGACAGCAGAGTACTCAGTAGGTTAGTCACTATTCAATGATGATGTACTCCTACATCTCATTTGTATAACATACCAGTGTCACACCCTCCTTGATTACGAGGACAACCAGCCAATATGGCATATAATGATCTATACTCAATAAACGTCATCATTCTTTTTAATGACATATCATTTGATCGTGAATATGAGTTTAAGAATTAAACAATAAATCATCTTTTGTCGTTTAAAAATAGTTCTAAGAACTTTCATCATAATATAAGAGTTCAATATAGAAGATGTACTAACTTATGATGAAAAATATCAAATATTTTTTATTAATAAAAAATTTATATACAAATACAATAAAAAGTTTAATTATGTATAATCTAGATGATTGGCTTTATGATATTATTTTGCAACAAATATGAGAGAGATATGCAGGATATCCAAGCATCATAGCTCATATCAACCAAAGTTCCATCATCGATTAGCCACCTGATCTGGGGTACCACTGCAGGAGCACAGATGCAAATCTTCCTCCAGATAAAAGAGCAGCTATGATTGATGCAAATCTAGGACCCTTGGCTCCAAATCCCATATCGAGCCCTCATTATCCTGCTCCATAAGCAATTGAGCTGGGTGAAGTATCTAACAGCATGTCTAACAATCATAATCTTCCTTTTGACCAGCAAGAACTAGATTTCCAAGCCTCCATCCCATACCGGCCAGTAAACAACCTTTAAAGAAAGCAGGTGCAGTCGTGCTTACCCTATCTGGAGCCCCAAAAAAAATTTTGTTGGGATAAACCCCGCTCCCACCGAAGTTCAATCAGATGCTCAGCCGATAATGCAACCGATAGTCACGAAAAAGCTTTAGCGGACGAGCCTTAGCCGAGCTCCTTAGCGGTCGAGCTCCTTGCGGACTCCTCCAGCGGTTGAACTTCTACGGAAGCCGGACTCCTTGCGGACTCCTTCAGCGATCGAGCTTCTATGAAAGTCGGACTTCTTGCGGACTCCTCCAGCGGTCGGGCTTCTATGAAAGTCGAACTTCTTATGGAGTCCTCCAATGATCGAGCTTCTACAGAAGGCCGGACTTCTTGCGGACTCCTCCAATGGTCGGGCTTCTACGGAAGCCGGACTCCTTGCGGACTCCTCCAATGGCCGAACTCCTCAGTGGCCGAACTTCTATGGAAGCCAAATTTCTTACAGACTGTCGATAGATTTCTGCAGGCGATCCCACTACTAAACGGTTACACGATAATAACAATCAATATTTATCAAGTTAATAACGATCGGCATTTATCAAGTCAATAACGATCAGTATTGATCAGGACAGTTACGACAATCAATAATCAAGACAGTTACAACAAGCTCCACCTATAAATCAAGGCAGATACACTTAGGCTAGGTTCTAAAAACTCTTTTTTTCTTCTTGAAACTCTGTCGAACTCCACACTGAGCACTTCATTTCTGTTGGCCAGAGCTAACTTGAGCATCGGAGGGTCCTGCCGAAGCCACCCCCACCAGCTTCGAATGGGACGTTGTTTTGCAGGTCATCGACGGCGACCTCATCCTCCTTCACTCCAGTTCAATCCGACGTCAACCAATTTCTGCACCAATAGATTTGACGCTAGAAGGAGGGTCCTCTATTCTTAAGATTTCTTCGATCTTAAAGGAGTGCTCAGCGACGATCTCTCTCCAAAGATCTCCCTTCTTCCTCTCCAGAGTTCTTTCCTAAGAGAAGATGCCTCTCAGGAGAGCTTCGACCCAGCGATCAATGGCCTCCGTGGCCCAATCCCGCTCAGATCCGTCTGCTCCCACTCCAGCCCCGGTAACTCAAGTTCTATCTATAGCTGCGGTGGATGCGGAGCAGTTCAACCTACTCGTCCAGCAGGTTCGTGGCCTCACAAAGGTGATGCAGGCCATACACCAGCAGGCCCCGGCACCGGCTCAATCGATGCGAAATTCTTCAGAGCCCTATGCTCCGAGCCAGGAATGGCCCACTTGGGCTACCCGGCCTCCGATCCCCAGAAGGAAGAAGCAAAGGAGGGAAGACTCCTGCTTGGATCATGACTCGACCCAGGGGGAAGCTTCGCACATATTCTACTAGAAAACCTTGGAGATCAAAGACTGTGAAGATCTCTTAAATTAAAAGCTCTTAAAAATGAGCTGATGGATCAAAGAACTCCGTCACAATCCCTCCTCTCATGGTAATGACGTTTGTGCTGACCCTTTCTTTTTGCAGAAAATTATGTAGGAATCGATTTCGTCGAACTTCAAGCTCCCACAGTTTGAGAGTTACGATGGGACCACCAATCCAGTCGACTATCTGAAAGCCTTTCGGACGATGATATTGCTCCATGACGTATCAGATGCTATTTTATGCCGGGCTTTCCCCTCGACCCTTAAGGAAGCCATCGAAAATTGGTACTCGACGCTTAAGCCAAGTACCATCTTATCGTTTGATCAACTGAGCTAGCAGTTCGCAGCCCACTTTGTCAGTAGTCGGCATCCACGTCGAAGTTCGAATTTCTTGATGAATGTCAAGCAGAAATAAGAGAAATCCATCCAGGCTTATGTCATCCGATTTAACGCTGCGGAATTGGAGGTCCGAAACCTGGATCAGTCCGTTGCGATGGCCACGCTCAAGGACGGCTTTCAAAAGAATGACTTGTTATTCTTTCTAAAAAAGAAATATCCCAGAAATTTTGCTGACATACTAGCTTGGGCTGAAGGTTATGCCCGAGCTGAGGAGGCCTTCAAGATCAAGGATGATGAAGTCGAAGGTGAGCGGCAAGTCGGCGAGTCGGATAAGCCCATAGAAGTAGGAAAGTCGAGTAAAGTTCAGCCGCATTTTCGAACTCCTTCTGGACATAGACAAGCCCGAACTCCCCCTCGGGCCTGAAGGTGGGAAAGCCCCGATGAAAGGACACACCGAGGTTCTTCCCAATGTCGAGATTCTTCCCAACACCGAGGTTCTCCTCAATGGAGATTTCACAACTATGCCCTCCTTAACTCTTTGAAGACCCAAGTGCTGATGAAAATCAGAGAACAACTTTCGAGACCTAAGAGGATGTGTTTCCATCCCAGCAAATGCAATCCTAATAAATTCTACCTTTATCATTGTGACCACGGTCATTACACTGAGGAGTGCATCCAACTCCAGGACGAAATCGAAGAGCTCATCAGGCGGGGTAGATTTGGTCGATTCTTACGGAGATGGCCTGAAGGGCAAGAGGATTGGCTGAGAGCGCTACCACCGAAAGAGGAGGACCAAGGAGATCGGCCGCTTCTTGGTGTCATCAATATAATTTCGGAGGGACTTCAACAAGAAGAGATCAATGGATCTGAAGGATTGATGAAGAAATAGAGGACTGAAGAACCTATGACCTTTATCGAGGCGAACGCCTAGGGGGTTCAATTTCCGCACAACGATGCGGTTGTAATCTTTTTGAACATTGTCGATTATGATGTATGCCACGTTTTAGTGGATAATAGAAGTTCGATCGATGTGTTGTTTTATGATGCCTTCTCAAAAATGTTCTTATCCGATGGCCACTTGGAGCCTATGAACTTCCCGCTGATAGGATTCACCGACAATGCCATACCAATTGAGGGCATAATAACTTTGATTGTGACAGCAGGACGATGCCCAAAACTGGCCAAAGCATAAGTTGATTTTCTAGTCGTAAGAACTCCGTCCATCTACAATGCCATTCTTGGCCGATCTGATCTAAATGCACTTCGGGTGGTGGTATCGATTTATTATTTGAAGATAAAATTTTCGATAAGTCACGGGATCGAAGAAGTCAGGAGAGACCAAGCTTTGGCGAGGCACTGCTACTCGATCGCCCTACATAAGGGAGAGCAGTCCGACTCTTATCTTGTTGATGAATTGAATGTCCGAGATGACCTCACTGAAGAACGGGGCGAGCCTATGGAGGACCTCATCTCTGTGCCCTTAGACGACGAGAATGTCGAGCATGCGGTGCAGATCGGCTCCAACTTGGCAGACGAAGTTCGGGAGCAACTTGTTATCTTCCTCAGAAGAAATGCAGACATCTTCGCCTGGATCCCAACAGATATGCCAGGGATTAATGCCGAGGTCATGGAACATCGATTGGCTGTCGACCCGAGGCATCGATCGACAAAAGAAAAGATACGCCACCACACCTCGGAGAAGCAGAAAGCAATCGCTGAAGAAGTAGACAAGATCCTCAATGTCGAATTCATCCGAGAGGTTAATTATCCAACCTGGGTCTCAAATATGGTCCTTATCAAAAAGGCGAACAACAAATGGAGGATATGCATTGACTTCAAAAAGCTAAATAAGGCCTGCCTGAAAGATAATTATCCTATATCCAGGATTGATCAACTAGTGGACGCGACTTGGGGCTATGAGCTCCTCACCTTCATGGATGCCTTCTCTGATTATAATCAGATCCGGATGGCACCTGAGGATGAAGAGAAGACCGCTTTCATTACTGACCGTGATCTTTATTGTTATAGGGTCATGCCTTTTAGGCTAAAAAATATAGGGGCAACGTACTAGCATTTGGTCAATAAGATCTTTAAGGAGTAGATCGACCGCAACATGGAGGTGTATGTGGATGATATGTTCGTCAAAAGTCGAGCTTCAACAGACCACCTCGTCGACCTTAAAGAGACCTTCGATGCACTCAGAAAGCATAAGATGAAATTGAATCCGACCAAGTGCGCCTTTGGCGTGACCTCAGAAAAGTTTCCGAGGTTCATGGTGTCAAAATGCAGGATTGAAGCAAACCTCAAGAAAATCCAAGCCATTCAGGAGATGACCGCCCCAAAAATGATCAAAGAAGTTCAGCACCTGATCGGAAAGATGGCATCCCTAAATCATTTTGTCTCAAGGTCGGCCAAACGATGTGTGCCCTTTTTCCAAGTTCTCAGGCAACCAAAGAACTTTTGCTAGATAGTAGAGTGCCAACAGACATTCGAGGAACTTAAAAACTACCTCGGCTCATCCCCATTACTGGCAAAGCCCAAATCTGAAGAGAAATTATTCTTGTACCTGGCTGTCTTCCTAGTGGCTCGGGCGGCAGTCCTAGTCAAAAAGGAAGCAAAGATGCAGCGATCAATCTACTATGTGAGCCAGGTCTTGAGGGATGCGGAGATTAGGTATTCAAGGTTAGAAAAACTGATTTACTCTCTTATAATTGCTGCCCAAAAACTCTAACCTTATTTTCAGGAGCACACCATTACAGTCTTCACGGACCAA
This sequence comes from Cocos nucifera, assembly GCA_006176705.1. Lineage (NCBI taxonomy): Eukaryota > Viridiplantae > Streptophyta > Magnoliopsida > Arecales > Arecaceae > Cocos > Cocos nucifera. The sequence goes on along the minus strand of QRFJ01003749.1, from coordinate 322,336 downwards.
CCAATAAAAGCAGTCCTGCACTGAGCAGACGCTTCTGGGAGAATCGCAAAATGGACAATCGAGCTCATAGAGTTTGACATCAACTACCGACCCAGGCCATCGATCAAGGCTCAAATATTGATGGATTTTGTATTAGAATGTACCATTCCAGTCGAACTCGAGCCTGAATAGAATGAGACTGACACCCTGCTATCGCAGCCGAACCTCTCCGAGGAAAGTGTTGACCTCTCCGAAGGCTTTTAGACTCTGCATGTAGATGGCTCGTCCAACTCCATCGGAGTTGATGTGGGACTGGTCTTAATTAGCCCTAAGGGCATCGTCGTCGAGTACACACTGCGCTTCGAGTTCCCTACGACCAACAATGGGGCCAAATATGAAGCGCTGATCGTCGGATTAAAAATAGCGAAGAAATTAAAAGTAGATCAGCTTTAAGTCTTCAGCGATTTTCAACTGATGGTATGCCAAATTAATGGCAGCTATGAGGTGCGGGAGAACAGTATGGTGAGATAACTTGGGAAGATGAGGGATTTGACCCTGGCCTTTGACAGTTTCGACATCCGACAAATTTCAAGGGTGGAAAATGTCAGAGCCAATCTTCTCTCCAAGTTGGCCACTTTAGCCCTGATCGAGCTTTCCAAAGAAATATTCTTGGAGGTTCTGAAGTGCCCAACCATAGAGGAACCCCAGGTCATTCTGCACACGAAATTCAAGCTGAGCTGGATTGACTCGTTGATCACCTACCTCAAGGAAGGGGTCCTTGCTCATGATCCGAAAGAAGCTCAAAAGCTCAAGAATCAGGCATCCCGCTACGTTTTATATGAAGGCAAGTTGTATAAGAGGTCATACTCCCTTCCGCTACTGAGATGTCTCTGACCTTCAGAGGCCGACCTCACACTTTGGAAGGTGCACGAAGAACTCTACGAAACTCACGTAAGAGCCAGATCTCTGTCGTAAAGACTACTTCGGCAAGGGTACTATTGGCCGACCTTATTTCACGATTCCATAGAGTATGTGAAGAAGTGCGATCGCTGTCAGAAGAACCCAAACGTACAAAGACAGCCGACCTCTGAGCTTGCTCCGCTAAGTGTACCTTGGTCATTTACGCAATGGGGAATGGACATACTTGGCCCCTTTCCGACCACGTTCGGACAGCGAAAGTTCCTCTTGGTCGCAATCGACTATTTCACCAAGTGGGTCGAAGCCGAACCACTAGCAAAAATTACCAAGGCCAAGGTGTAGGACTTCATCTGGAAGTCACTTGTCTATCGGTTCGGTCTGCCTCGAACCCTTATAACCGATAATGGGCAATAGTTCGCTGGGGCGAGGTTCGTCGAGTTCTACGAAAGACTAAATATCTTCCACCGCTTCACATCGGTGGCTCACCCACAGGCCAATGGGGAAGCTGAGGTGACCAATTGGATCCTGCTGCAAGGCATCAAGACAAGGCTCGACAGTGCAAAGGGGGCCTGGATGGACGAACTCTACCACATCCTCTAGGCATACCGAACTACACAAATGGTGCCGGCTGGGGAAACATCTTTCGCCTTGGCGATCGAACTTAAGCTCTCGTCTGCACGAGTCATGAGCTTGAACAAGCAGCTCAACCTTCATGACCTTAGAGTTAACCTCGACCTGCTGAAAGAAAAAAGGAAGGAAGTCCGCATCCGGATGGTAGCCTACAGACAAAAGGTGGCCCAGTACTACAACTCCAGAGTTAGAGGTAAAACGTTCAGAGTGGGGGACCTAGTGCTTCGGCGAGCCATCATCTCATAGCCTCAGAGCAAAGAAAAGCTCACCCTAAATTGAAAAGGTCCGTATGAAGTGGTGGAGGTCGTCCGGTCCGAAACTTATCGTCTGAAGGAGCTTGGAGGAATAATGCTTTCTCGATCTTGAAACTCAGAAAATCTGAGGATGTATTACCAGTAAACTACCTTTAATAAGACTCCTTCATTTAGCATTATTATTTTCTGGTGCAAGAATTACATGATGATAGGAGAGAAACGAGCGAAAGTGGCCCATTAGGAACAAGAGGAAAACCTCATCCTAATGCGAGCAAAGTCGAAGGCCTCATTTCCTTTAGACGAGATGAAGGGAGAGGTCCTGACAACGACCCTTACGTACCCCCACAGTCCGTTAGGAATAGGAGGAGAACCTCGTCCTAATGCGAGCAATGTCGAAGGCCTCGTTCACTTTGGATGAGATGGGGGAGAGGCCCTGACAACGGCCCTTACGTGCCCCCACAGTCCATTAGGAAACCGAAGGAGAACCTCATCCTAATGCGAGCAAAGTCGAAAGCCTCGTTCACTTTAGACGAGATGGGGGGAGAGGCCCTGACAATGCCCTTACGTGCCCCCACAGTCCGTTAGGAACAGGAGGAGAACCTCATCCTAATGCGAGCAATGTCGAAAGCCTCGTTCACTTTAGACGAGATGGGGGGAGAGGTCCTGACAATGGCCCTTACGTTGCCTTCATAGCCGTTAGGAATTAGAAGGAGAACCTCGTCCTAATGCGAGCAAAGTCGAAGGCCTCATTCACCATATACGAGATGGAGGGAGAGGCCATGACAACGGCCCTTATGTGCCCCCACAGTCCGTTAGGAACAGGAGGAGAACCTCGTCTTAATGCGAGCAAAGTCTAAGTCTGAGCTTCGAAGTCTATAGGAGATAGAATCTCCATCAACTTTGGCCGCAAGATCAGCTCCCTCGAGGTAACCTCTGGGGCAGGAGATATGATCTCCCAAACTTCAACTTCAATGGGTGCGGAGCCCGAGAAAGGACTTCGACAGTCGCCTATTTTGGTACTCCCTTCCTTCGAATTTCAAACTCAAAAATGGAGGGACTATTATTGGGGATAAACCCCGTTTCCACCGAAGTTCAATCAGATGCTCAGCCGACAATGCAATCAGTAGTCACGAAAAAGCTTCAACGGACGAGCCTTAGCCGAGCTCCTTAGCGGCCGAGCTCCTTGCGGACTCCTCCAATGGCTGAGCTTCTACGGAAGCCGAACTCCTTCAGCGGTCGGGCTTCTACTGAAGCCAAACTACTCCAGCGGTCGGACTTCTATGGAAGCCGGACTTCTTGCGGACTCCTCCAGCGGTCGAACTCCTCAGTGGCTGAACTTTTATGGAAGTTGAACTTCTTACGGACTGTCGATGGATTCCTGCAGGCGATCCCACTACTAAACAGTTACACGACAATAACGATCGACATTTATCAAGTCAATAACGATTGACATTTATCAAGTCAATAACGATCGGCATTGATCAGAACAGTTACAACAATCATTAATCAAGGCAGTTACAACAAGCTCCACCTATAAAAAGGATCCTCCATATACACTTAGGCTAGGTTCTAAAAACTCTTCTCTCCTTCTTAAAACTCTGCCGAACTCCACACTGAGCACTCCATTTTTGTTGACCAGAGCTAACTTGAGCGTCGGAGGATCCTGCCGGAGCCACCCCCACCAGCTTCGGATGGGATGTTATTTTGCAGGTCATCGATGGCGACCTCATTCTTCTCCACTCTAGTTCAATCCGGCGTCAATCAATTTTTACACCAATAAATTTTAAAATTTTTGCTCCAGATCTCTAAGACAAGAATATGATACAATAGCATTCGTCAAAAGATAAGCATGGATAAAACTTGGAACTGATCTCATGAGAGTTGTCCTCTCCTCGTCACAAAAAGGGCATTGGTGCACGGATATATATCAAGGTGTATATTAATTATATAGGAGACAGGGCATCAGCTATGGCCTTCTAAAATTGAGGAGAAAAAAAAATCTGTATTATTATCTTCAGAAGGACATGTGCCACCCAAACAAACTCACTGAAAGCCTCACAAACAACTACATGCAGAGAGGATTTAATTGTTGCTGTTCCATGTTAAGGTTCGTTCTTAATGGTTCTCTGCTATTATCATCGTCAGCAAGCTCCCATCAATATCTCTCTGCCTTTTATTATCCTATGTGCTAGATACAAGATGCTGAGGTTGTACTCAGGGAGCACCACACTGATCTCGGCTTCATTGTTGCAAGTTGCTCCATGCTGTCAGGTACGTTGTTTCCTTTCACGGGCATTCACAGCCAGTTGCTAACACACTCTCTTCTCAGCCGTTTATTTTCAACTGCTCTCCCGTACTATATTTCTGGAGCTCCCTATCTTTTTTTCTTACATGGTACTTTTATGAAACCTTATTGCATAAAATGTAGAATTGCTTGATTCAACAATTTTAACTATAAAATTAGAACATCAATCTCACGAAACTGAGGTTTGGGTTCGATATGAGACGCAATTTCATTACTTAACAAGGATGAGATTGGATATCGTTCTTTTTATAGATAAAATATTTATTTAAAAATCTATATTTTTTTAAATAATATTTAAATAAAAATAATTTATTCATATTTTTATATATAGATAAATTATTTCAAAATTTTTATTTATATTTTTTTTATATTACTATTTTTTAGATAAATTATAAAAACTTATTTATATTTTTAATAATATTTTTTATATTTTTTAGATTTTAAGAAAGTGAATAGTTGAGTTATTGAATATTAAATAATAAAAATATGAAAAATGAGAATAAAATATTTTGAATATAAAATTAAATAACTACTTTATTGACTAATGAAAAAATGGTTTAGCAATCTTCTAGGTAGATAAAACTCTTCCATTTCAAGGATAAATGCTATTCAGAAGAAAGTAATTTTTTCATCTTAAAAAATATATATGAGAACATGAATAAATTGATTAATAAAAATATAGATCAACTTTTTTATGATATTTATTCATAAAAAAATAAATCATAATTATCATTTTCAATCCAATCTTACATGTTTTCCAAGTCGATGCGTAAATTGGGGAACTAATGCTAATTTGTCAACTAAAATTAAAACAATTGGTAATTGAAGAGAGAATATGAACACAATTAAGTCATCCAAAATAGATTTCTGATTAACCTACATCTCAATTTGGAGTGCATAAGTGCATGAGACATTCTTTCAGAGCATTTCTTTGCTAATTAACAAGCTTTGGTGCGGGAAAAAGTAGGAAGTCCCGGAGAAAACACGCTCCGGTAGGGGGACCACCATGCGCATGATGCTTGCTTCAGTGAAGTGTGGATTGTAAAGTTTTTATAAATTTCAACAAATAACTGTTTTAAAATACTAATCAAGTAGAGGAAAGGATCATATTGTCTCCGATCAAGATAGAGTTGGGAGGAAGCTTGGTGCTTTGCTACATAATTTTTTATGCGCGCGTTAACACTACGCACATGTACTCCAATATCATGAGAAGTCGGATCGGCCGGCCTCTCTGGGCAGCAAGAGTGACAATTCATTGCTAGTTGCATGCCAAGTTGCATCTCTCGGTATTGGCATAGAAGTCATATATATTTTGAATGAGTGCAAATTCTTTATTATGCACCATATGGTATCGCACACAATATGTATTATTCATTGCATGATGAATAATCGCATGTAGTAGCATGATACATGCCACATTATCACGGAATGAGTATTTTCTTAAGCCAAACGTATCCCTCTATACCTCTATCTAGTAATTCTGTTGCACTAAATACATGCGATACCCTCAAGTGTCCGTAAGCAATCCGATCCTTCGAGTCGACCGCAATACTCATATGCACCTCCATGCCTGAATATAGACTCTTCCTTAAAGTGCACCGCAGCTCGGCACCTTTGTGCCAACCTCAGGCTTTGCCCTCAAGCCAAGTACTGCTCACCCAAGATGTTTCTATCCTCAGCGTACTTTCGTGCCATAACAAATCTGTGCCATTGATCTACAACCCACCAAGTTGTCCTTCAGTACAACACATACCAAATCCCCACAGCACGATCATGCAATGCCACTGCAATGCATGAGGCTCAGGCAATCCATCTTCAATACCGCCCAGCTAAACTTGCCAAGCCGACATGCCCTGCAACTACTCAAAGTTATAGCCGATCATGCACATCCAAGCCCTCTTAGATTCCTTTATCTAAGTTTCCTATAAGCTCCTGTGCCCCAATCTCGATCTTGCATCCTTGATATGCCTTTCCATTTCTGGCCATACCGCATGACAATGTTCTCGACCTACTCGCACATCACTGTGCACTGTCACGATCCCAAAGGGTCATGACCATACCGCATGACACCTTCTGCCCCCGACCTGCTCGCACCTAGTGCACTGCCATGATATTGGCATCCAAGTTTGCCCATCAAGTAAATATATCCGACTGGCAATCCTTGCATCAAAGCTGCCCTCTCCTCAGTATGACCCTCTTGATCGTTCTTAATTCTTGGCCTAGCTCCAAGGCATATATCCGATCGATAATCCTTAAGCCATGCTTGCACTCCATGACCGATCGATTCCCATGGATCCCCACAAGATATCTTGCCCGCGATGCTCACGAGACTTGCCTATTTGGATAGGCCACGCCCTTGTCCGACTGGTCTCCTATCGCCTTTTCGCTTCACCATAGAGATCAAGAACGTATAAAGTAACCTGGACAACTCCTCGAGGATAGGACCTCTCAAAAATCTCCACCCCACACAATGTGGCCAGCTCGTCCGATCAGCATTGCCCTGAATGCCTGCACACCAGACCATCTGGACGTAGCACCACCATTGCCCCACAATCGTGCCACGACGGCCCCGTCTCCTGCGAGCCATGGGAGAGTCGGAAATGCGACCACAGCTCCGCACCCCTCCTCAAATCAAGAGGAATCTTCGAGTATCCACAAGTATCCTGACGGTCCATCACTATGCCAATATCACGCGTCTTGAGCCCCCGGATATCATGCCACGGCCATGCCGCACCTTGGCTAACCATTTCCCCTCTCAATACCCCAGGAAGGCATCCGCCCAAACTCCACCCCAGGGATTCCAAAGTATCGAGCGGCATTACATTTTTATAGCAACCCAACGAAGCCAAAATCTTTCGTAGCACTGTGCCACACCCACGCCGGCACCCCCTGCGACAAGCCTGCAGACAAGCCCATGACAATTCTCCCCCACTCAAGCTATCGACGCCCCCATCAACGTCCAAACCACTTCTAGACCAATGGTCGCCATGACCAAGCTTCCATTGCATCCACTGCAACCACGGTTCCTTGAGCCAAAGCTCTACAGCCTTGATGTCCTCGATCCTTTCTCCACCACTGAGAATCCATCGTCCACACCATGCTAACTTTTTCACAGAATCCAACCATTTTCATCTCTGACATCAGCTTCTGCTCCTATCATCCATCTCTGGTCATCTGACCTTCCAACTGCATGGCATTCCTTGGAACCATCCAAGGCTTGACTCCCGACTTCCATCTGAGAACGGCCACTACATCCTCTAAGCACTGCGGTCCTCTGACCATCAACTGCATGGCACTCCTCGAATCTATCCAAGGCTTGACTCTGGATTTTCATCTAAGAGCAACCACTGCATCCTCTAAGCACTGCAGTTCTCAGACCATTAACTCCAACTAAATTTTGTGGCACTCCTCGGACTCTTCCAAGGCTTTACTCTTGATTCTTCTATCTAAGAGCGGCCACTTCTTCCACCAAAGTGTGATCCACTTGCCAGCAATACCAAATGGCTCTCCTTGGATTACCTCTAAGGCTTAACTCCTATCCATCCGGATCTTGGAGCGGCCCACCACATAAGTCCCCTTTGGCAACTCACCTCCAAACGCCTAGCATTGCTTCATACCCACCCTACGGCCTTATGGTATTTTCATCTTTCTCTGCAGCACCATGCCCTTTGGACTCTACCACACCACACCAATGCCAAGTATGAACAAGTTGCCTCCAAAAATCTATGTCATCCCATACCAATGCAAATCATAGATGCTACCAAGCAAGACTCTGATATCCAATTAAAGTCACTTCTCATTTTGCTCGAGTATCTCAACATAACAGTCTTTACTCTGAGCTCCACTAATCTACTTTTGCAGAACCAATTGCTCATGCTGTTTTCTGTACCTCAGCCTATTCTGACTGCCTCCGTGTCTTCACTCCGAGTCTATAGTACCAATGCAAGGCTACCCCACTGGCTTGCCTCACTCCTGGGACTCTAGTGCCTCAACACCCTCCTACATCAAACATCTGAGCTTATCGTGCCTTATAACATGATTGATCAGATTAAACTCACAGCCAACCTCGCCAGTATCAAACAACCCATGTGCTTCATCTCCTGCAACCTGACATCGCATGTCTCCACAGCAAGTAAGCATTTTTGGCTAAATATCTGCCTCTAGTATCTCGGCTTTCCAATGCCTTCATCCTGAGAATAGTTCCATTTAGTTTGATAATTTTATTTCTGCCATTCAAGTGCTTTAGCTCCATAATCGGCCATACAAGAGATGGCTCTTTCCAATGTTTTCCACATCTTTGTGCAGCTGAGTCCCTCGACTCTTCAAGTCTTCTCCTCAGCCTGCACTTTAAAATTTGGATGCTACATCTTTTTCTGTACTATAGATACACCATTGTATCTCAGTCTACTTATTCAGCTTTTGCTTCTTTAGAGATTCTAGTCCCTCAAAATATTTTGCCTCGCAACTTTTTTATACAGCTCAAGTGCTTCAGCATTCATGAGTACTCTTCACCCTAAATTTTTTTTTTCAGTCACAAACTGGTAGACCTTCACTTCAATAGGCTTCGATCCACTTGTGCAGCCAATGAGCAACCTTAATCATTCAGCACTGAGCACATTGTCCTACAACATGCTCTCCCACTCTGAGTTGTTGACACTCACAATGAACTTAGACATCCAGCTCCTTCCAAACTGGACTTCAATTTTTTTTGGTCTCTTCACTGCTTTGGATACCTCTGTATCAGCAGCTAAATGCCAATAATCTAATAACACACATATCAGAAGCCAACAACAATAACGTCGACCTTCGACTTAGCCAACCTTTGGCTCTGATACCAACTGTTACGGAGTGAGTATTTTCTTGTCCATACACCCATGCGGCATCCCAGTATACCACACACCAAGGCCAGCCCTCCTGAGTCCTTCCCTCGGACATACCATTAAGTATGCAGCAGTCCAACCACAAAAGCCAAACGTACCCCTCTATACCTCTGCCTGATAATTCTATTGCACTGAACACATGCTACACCCTCAAGTGCCCGCAAGCAACTCGACCCCTTGAGTCGACTGCAATACTCATATGCACCTCCATACCTGAATATAAACTCTTTCCAAGAGTGCTCCGTAGCTCGGCACCTTTGTGTCAACCTCAGGCTTTGCTCTCAAGCCAAGTACCGCTCACCCAAGATGTCCCTATCCTCAGCGTACTTCCATATCATGACAAACCTATGCCACTGATCTACAACCCACCAAGTTGTCCTTCAGTACAATACATACCAAATCCCCACAATACGATCATGCAATACCACTGTAATGCATGAGGCTCAGGCAATCCATCTTCAATACCGCCCAGCTAAACTTGCCAAGCCGACATGCCCTGCAACTACTCGAAGCTATAGCCGGTCGTGCACATCCGAGCCTTCTTAGATTCCTTTATCAAAGTTTCCTATAAGCTCCTGTGATCCGATCTCAGTCTTGCATCCTTGACATGCCTTCCCATTTCTGGCCATACCACATGACAATGTTCTCGATCTGCTCGCACATCACTGTGCACTGTCACGATCCCAAAGTGTCATGACCATACCGCATGACACCTTCTGCCCCCGACCTGCTCGCACCTAGTACACTGCCATGATATTGGCATCCAAGTTTGCCCATCAAGTAAATATATCCGATCGATAATCCTTGCATCAAAGCTGCCCTTTCCTCGGTATGACTCTCTTGATCGTCCTTGATCCTTGGCCCAGCTCCAAGGCACATATCCGATCGATAATCAATAAGCCACGCTTGCACTTCACGATCGACCAATTTTTGTGGATCCTTGCAAGACATCTCGCTCATGATGCTCACGAGACTTGCCTATTTGGGTAGGCCACATCCTTGTCCGACTGTTCCCCTATCGCCTCTTTACTTTACCATAGAGATCAAGAACGTATAGAGTAGCCTGGACAAATCCTCGAGGATATGATCTTTCGAAAATCTCCATCCGATATAATATGGCCAGCTCATCCGATCAGCATTGCCCCGAATGCCTGCACACCAGACCATCCGAACGTAGCACCACCATTGCCCCACAATCGTGCCACGGCGGATCCGTCTTCTATGGGCCATAGGGGAGTCGAGAACGCGACCATAGCTCCGCACCCCTCCTCAAATCAAGAGGAATCCTCAAGTATCCATAGGTATCCTTGCGGTCCACCACTATGCCGATATCACGCGTCCCGAGCCTCCGGATATCATGCCACGGCCATACCGCATCTTGGCTAATCATTGCTCCTCTCAATATCTTAGAAAGGCATCCATCCAAACTCCATCCCGAGGTTCCAAAGTATCGAATGGCATTGCATTTTCATGGCAATCCAGCGAAGTCAAAATTCTTCGCAGCACCATGCCATGCCCATACCGGCATTCTCTGCAACAAGCCTGCAGACAAGCCTGTGACAACGTGCTAGCCATCCATTATATGATGGATGCGCACCATACGATCCATTACATGCACAACAGGAAATTCATGTTTATTTTGATTAAATTGACAGATTAATCCGCATTAATTAAGGTTTCAGACTGTCGCGTACATGCCAACGCAGCCAACTCAGATCTTTCGATCGGATCTCATTGCGTTTCTTTTTGTGTGAACAGATCGGAGCTAGCCTTACTTCGATCCGCATGGATTTTTCTCACTCTGTTACGCGTTGGTGTGCACGTGTGTGGGTGCTGCACCGAATGCACGAACAATTGCAAGGCAAGGTTTGCATATGGAAGAATACCAAAACATAGAAATGATTCGGTTGCTGACCAAATTAATGCACGATATTCTCTCGTATTTTCATTACTTGCGTCGTTATGTCCACAACCACTGGAGATGCAGGACTGGTATGTCCATTTTGAATTAAGTTTGGCTCATTAAAAGAAGGAACGGAGGAGATGCAATTTAAGTCATTTTTCAGCGTTTGAGAAGCCAAGAATCACGAAAGTGTGAGGATGGAGAAGCGGATGTCACCCAAATGACGACTTATTTTCCTTACAAAATATGAACTAGTGTGTATCCTATGTTTACCCAAAATACCACACTCCAAATGAAACATCTTTTTACAATAAGTTGGTAACAGGTGGAAAACTGAGAGGAAGAGGAATAATTTACGATCAGGGTATACCAAATATTATTTCTATAAAAAAAAAGGAAAAAAATAGTGGTATACCAAATTTTATGGGGAAAAATCAAAAAGACAGGTGACTCCAGACCAGGTGGTCACAGGTCAACACTTGGGAAGATCGGACGGTGGTGGTAGCAGCTTCTGACAGGGGAGCAGCCCATCGGTCACCACCCACGCCATTCCCAAGCCCCAGCTCGTGTGCACGTCCAGGTGGCAGTGCATGAACCATACACCTGTCACACCGAACACAGGAACTCTTACCATAGGCCAAAATAATATTAGAGGCCTTATGATCCATTCATAAATAAATAAAAAAACTCACCAGGGTTATCGGCCCGGAACCGGATGGCGACCCACCCGCCGGCCGGCACTCCGACGGTGTTCATCTCTATGGGGTCCACTAGATTGAAGTTGGCTGGGTCCTTCGTCGCGTCGTAGTTCCCGGACCCTTGACCCACTACGAAGAAGTTGTAGCCATGGAGGTGCAGTGGATGGCTCTCGGCCCCTTGGATGCTGGTGTCCTGCATGGCCACCTCCACGCTCGCGTTGAAGGGGAGCACCACCACCTTGGTGCCGTTGGTCATAAAGGTGTTGTTGGGTGGAGTCCCCGTGTAGTTGAACGGGAAAGGAGGGTTGCTCGGGAAGTCGGTCGTGTACACCCCCTTGGACTGCCCCAAGAAGTGGGCCTCCAGGAGGGTGGTGCTCGGTAATGCGAATGAGATGTTGTTGACCGAAGCAGCAAACATGGTGCCATTGGGGCCTTGGCAAGTCTGGTTCTTCGGGCACGGGCTCGTGCCGAGGCCAACCGTGAAGTAGAATCGCCTGTCCACGGTCTGCGGCACGTTTGCTGGGAACTGAGCGTTCGCCAAGCTACGTCGCTTGCTGCTGAAGTTTGCGGCGAAGGCGGTGTCGTTGAGTGATGGCAGGGTCGGTTTGAAGAGTGTGAGGTTCTTGGCTGGAGTTGATGGAAGGCAAACAGTAGGTGGCAGGTATTCGAGGAGGCCGGCGGTGGTAGTGTTGTCGAAGGTTCCGAGACCGGTGGCGTAGGGCCTGGCAGCCATTAGGAAGGTGGCGTTGGGAAGAGTGGGCTTGGTTTGGAGGAGAACGTTGGTGGTTTGGCCTGGTGTGATCAGGACGATGTCGGTGTCGAAGGGCTTCGTGTAGATGGCATCGACCTCGACGACGGTGAGGGTGTGGTTGGCGATGCTGAAGAAGAGCTCGTCGTTGAGTGCAGCGTTGATCATGCGAAGGAGGTATGTCTTCCCGGGCTTCACCTTCAGCTTAAACGTATCTGCTGGCCGCGCATAAGAAATATTTTATTCCTTTTACTCTAGAAACCATGGTGACGAGATATTTAGAAAGATGACGAGCAGGATGCTTAATTATTCCAAGCATGATCCAAGGACCGTCGATCGAAAGGGTGGATTTCGGTTAGGCTTGGGTTATGTATTGTTTATTCGAATCCCAGGGATCGATCCATCCTGCAGGTTGATAATAAGTTTGTTCGTTGGGTAGCTGTATGCAGTAGTTTAAAACTTGTGGCAAGACCTTCCACCAATTCGATCGTGCTAGCTAGATGGCTTTAGGTCTGGATCAAAACTGAGAATGCTTATCTTGAATGTTATTATTACCTTTTGAACGATTGTACAAGGGACCGGGCAGCCCGTTGATGGTGTAAGCATCGGAGACATTTGGACCTGCACCCGTCCGAAGAGCCTGCGCAATTATTGCCTCAGGGTCCACATTAAACCACTCTCCTGTGATTCCAGAGCCAGGTTTCGAACAAATAAAATACCAGTCTTACCCAAGAAAAAGTGCAAAGTATGTTAATAATCTCATTAATGGTTCGATAAGAATTAATTAGCTAAGTCATTACCAAAGATAATGGGGATTTCCTTGTATGGTTTGGCAAATGGGTAAGGAACACCACGTCTGGGAAGGATGATGATGGGTCCATAGAGGGTGGCCCTCATCCAAGAGAAGTGGGCATGCCAAAAGAGAGTGCCTCTCTGGCCCACGATCGTGAAGTTGTAAACGTAGCTTTGGCCCGTCCGTATCGGGCACTGGGTCAAATATGCCGGACCATCAGCCCATCCAGTTTGCAGCTGCCGAATCCCATGCCTGTCATCCCACCATCAAAAAAAATCAAGCAATACCCAACTATAATACGAATTCTCTTCTTCCTAGCTATGTTATATATGTAATGATAAACCCCACTACCAGTGAATGGTGATATTATTCTTGACATGGTTGACCACCCTGACAATTATACGATCACCATCTCTTGCCACAATTTTAGGTCCTGGGAACTTCCCGTTCACCGTCGCCATGCTCCTGGTGTGGCTTAGTCGAGTCACGTTTCGCATTTCTATCTGGAGAACCAATTCAAGAGCATAAAGATATCACATTGCAGCAATTAATTGCAATTCTTCATCCAAAGCAAGTAGCGTACGTACATCAAATTTGTAGTGTCTCGTTATGCTCGCCCACGAAATCTCTGGCGAGGCTAGAAGAGTGCATAAGGCTAGAAGCAATGTAGCCATGGAGATCGTCGAAGCTGCGTCCATCTCACCTAATCTCTCCTCCCTTACCTAATGGAAATGGGAGGCTAGAAAGGAAGGGAGATGCTAGTTGTAATCTTCTTCAAACTTTGGCACGAGGGTCATGGAAGGATGGGAGGTCAGATATATAGTGGTGTGTTTGGTTGATTAGGTAATTATACGATAAAATAGAGTACAAATTCATTCACATTGCCATCCTCCCTTTTTGTCTAATCCTCAACAGGCTTTTGGGTTCGGTCGAGCTGAATTGTAGAGTGCTGACAAAGTAAGGTTGCCTTTAATGAGAGAACTGTTCCCTCGGGTGCATTCAAAAACCACCCTTTTTCTTTGGCAGAACACCCTTGTCATATGTGTTAATATATTGACATTTTTGTGGGATCAACATCCCAGATGCTCTTGTTCACAAAAAAAGACTAAAGGCATCAACTCTAAGAGGGGTTCAGGTCGTATCTTACTAAACTTTTTTTGCAATATGCATCATTCGATCCTACAATAATCACTATAAAATCCATGCAGGCATATAAAGGAGAGCATTTTAAATGCTTTGAGAGCTATGCTCAAGCATGATCCAACGGTTGGCGTTGCAAAAAAAAAAAAATCAACTATTCTTCCATGTGAGAGATACAACTGGAACCCCTCTAGAAGCAGGTTAGGTGCCTTGCTAGCATCTCGATAATTTTGAGGCTCATAGATTAACCTCAGAGGCTCATGATTCTATCTTGTTTTAGCACTTTTCCTAAGATTAAAGGATCCATGACATATGTCGCGCTATGGATATATATATATGTTAAGAAAAAAGAAAAATCAACAAGAATAGCAGCATCTTGAGTGCACCGAGAACAACCTTTTTTCTTTAAAAAAAATAATAATTAATTAATGTGAACATCAAAGTAGTTTTCATGAGATTTATTTCTCGGACAAAAAATAATAATAATAATTCTCAAGTGCTTCCCATCTGGTTTACATGCAAAAACAATTTTATCACATAAGTACCAATCAATCAACGTTGGGAGTATCATTTGCAATCTAGGTTTTGTACATGAACCATAAAAATATATATAAACAAATCTTTATGGGAAATAAATACCAACGGACATACCCCTCTCAAAAAATTCTTAGAAAGACTTAATCCATCATGTGTGCTATAAACTATATCAATAAAAGGATGCCAACTCAGTATTTTCTTGATCTACCCTGGAATTTCCCCCCTCTTTGGAAATTTTTATTTTATTTTATTTTTGAGGTGAAGGGAGGTGAGAACACCACCCGGCTTTTACAAGCATACTAGGAAAAAAAAAAAAAACGAATTGGCGTCGCCAAGAGTGCATTTTGTAAAACCACTGTGATTTGAAAGTATGGCTTCGAAATTTAGGGTTGTTGGACAACTGGATGAGGGCAACTACGCTTCCCACCACCTGAAGGGATCCGCTCGCCCGCTTCTGTTCACACCATCATCTCCTACGGTCCCCAAACGAGCCATCTCATTTGTCTTAGTAGCTAAGGAAACAACTTTTAGTTAATTACGTAACCAGGTAAGTAAATCCTTCCCTAAGCCTAGGTAATCACCATATATTTCTCTAGAACAATTAATTTTTACCTTCCCTTGGTGACTTTTGGAAGGGAATGTTATTGATCACAACTCTTCTGCTGATAGAACCCCTCCACCATAAGGTTCTCATGACAAGATATACAATTGGGCATATTGGTAGTTGCCAGGATAACGATTTCCTGCCCGAATTCAAAGATTGGAAGATGACAGGGTTTGTCCTTTCACTACTCTATGTGGGAGTGGGTGAATCGATTGGTACCATTTGGGTACAATTATCATTTCAACTACTCCAGATCTGTTGTACAAGTAGAATGCTTTTGTTTTGAGTGGTAACAAAGGAAGCAAGTCTCTCTTCCCCTTTTTATTAATAAAAATACAGTAATTTACCATGAATGGTTTTGGAATTGGAGGGGGGACCAATACGATGGTTCAGAAAACGCATCGATCGTGCGTTTTCATATGCAACAAAACATCCAGATATTAGTCAATTAATTAGTTTTGATTGGTTGATAAAAAGATTGTAATGATTGCAATTCCGTAAAATAGGATGGCAACCATGCTCCGAATGAGTTGGACCAGTAAGTAATCTAGTAACATCTTAGGACTAATCTTTAAATGAACCTGTGATGCACATAATATTATCATGTCGCTTTTAGCTCAGCTAGCTAGCGGTATCATTACATCAAAAATCATAATATCACCCGTGACTATAGAAGCATCGTTAATATTCTGGATAATAATAAAACCTACTCCATCGAATCTATCCTTTTTTTTTTTTTAAAGATAGTAACATCAAAATTGATCTCAAGAAAATAAGAGATGGTGCTTTCTAAGTGAAATAATTTACTTCGAAAACTATCAAAGAAGAGTTTCCTTTGCTGTCAAAAATTTATAAGTAACTACAACCTAGAGAAACTCATAAGCATAAATGAATTAAAAAGCTTAAAGCTATTTTACTTCTCATGTGGCAAAGATGATTTAAAGAGTTCTCTTTATCCTTTCTTTCATATTAACACCCCAAACCAAGCCTTAATGTAGAGGGTGAAACAAAAAAAAAAAAGGGGAACTCCTTATCTTTGATTTCCTTAACACTCGTCTCAATCAAAAAAAAAAAAAAAAAAAAAAGCTAGTTTCTTAACATCTCGGGCTTAGCATTCTAAGAAGCTTGACTTGCAAGTGCATTGCACGCACGAGACTCAACTTTTAATGATAATTCTGTCCGTATAATTTGTGCAATGCTCGACGTGGACGGAGAAGCTGGCCCAAATTAATTATACAATCAAATCTTGGTTATTGGATCCCACACAATCACTGTTACATGTCTGGGCGGATGAAAAAAGGTTGAATCAACTTATGTCTAGCTCACGCTCAAAAGCAACGGCATAGATAGTTTCCGAAAAGAGATGGACTATATGGATGGATCAACTGAATCTGATTTATTTATTAAATAATTTAAAATTTTAAATATAGATTTAATTATTTTATAAAATAAATAATCAAATCCAACCTACAACGAGTTTGAAATAAATTAAATGGATTAAATAGTTAAGCATATTTTTGGATAAAAATTAATGGTCAAGCATCGTCATCCCTCTCTCTTCCCATTTGTAGGTTTTTAGCTTGGAACTGGAACAGCTCCAGCAGCAGCGCCGCCCTGGCTCCCCGTAAAACATGCCATCCAAAAGAAAGGACAGATAAATAAAACAACATAAAAGATAAGGAAATACGCGAGCGAACGAAAGGCGGCAAATGATGTACGGACTTCCAACGCGCTGGGCCCATCGGTTCAGCAAGGAGACGACGCAACAAATGGAGGAGAAGAGAATGCCGAAGGAACTCCTACCTTCTTCTCAGGGAGGAGGAAAGGACGACAATGGCGGTTCCGCCTTCCGAGTCGGGTAACGTCCAAAACCTTAAACCCTAGCCCTCACCAATTAATCTTCTCCTTCTTCTTGCCGAACCGCCTTTCTCTTTCTCGTATTCCAGATGGGCGGGAGAGCCAGATCCTCGCGTCACCTTGCGAGACGTCGTCCAAAGGCGCCCCACCAACGAGAGTACCGGTCCGTAATATGATCCTGCGTTGATGAAGTACTTGGATTGCACGTACGCTTGCATCTCTGCATTCACCCTTTGACGGCAATGTGGTCTATCGGTTTGAAATCATAGAATATGATCCTATAGATCACTCACAATACAAACTATTTAGCTGGGAATTACTAGTCATTAGAATTTTGATCCAAGAATTCATCTCTTAGAACGACGCAGCTATTTGGTTGGTTATGTAAGAAATCACCGACCAGTGATATTTCTTGTAATTGTTGCTGCTCTAAACTTCCCCTCATCATTCTCAACCCCTTGAAACTGCCGGGTGATTGGGGAATTGATTTAAGACCAAGTGATGCATTTGATGCATGATCAATCCATACAAATATAAATGAAAAAAATGACTACATACCTAAGAACAACCGACTATGTGAGTTAGGCACGCGAGTGAGTAAGAATATTTCGAATTTGTGATGTGCAAATATAATTTCATGTTGATGATGTGTGATGTGTTATTTTATGATGTGACATGCGCAATGTAATAATTATGCATAGGAGATACTTGATCCATGCACCCGCCAACATAAAATTGCAGGTTATGAAAACAAAATAAGAGTTTGACCATCAAATATTCTCCTAAACGTAACACAAAACTCCCGTGGGGATATTTAAATGCTTCTAAGTCGCTTATCTTCGCTTAGTGTCACGAGAGAGGAGGGAATTTAAAAGTACACCCCTTCCTTCCATGGTTGTAGTCCTGTTCAAATCACCCACTCTCTCTAGAGCATTTTGTGAGATAATACAGTGTGGGATTGGAAGAATAGAAAGGAAAATATATTTGTTTATATACTTAACTTGATTCAGCCTTAATCCAGAACAAAAAATGGTTGTTTGATTTTTTAAGATTTGTTGTCTATAGGCAGTTGATGTTATATATGTTGAGATTCGGTCATAAGAAACGTTACTCCATTCTCTTGATTAAAATTTGATGGTGCTAAAACTGTTTGGGATGAGTTGGATTTGCATGCAGTCTGGGCCAGTGAAAATATTCTGGTCAGGATGGGGGACAAGAAGCATGGGTAGGGTTCCGCAGAAGGTATTTCACACCGTACATCATTGGAGAATGATGCAGGTACGATGAAATGGAGTGCAGAACTCAAGGCTTGCTACCTATCTCTGTATATATAGCATTTTATCAAGGATTTAGGTGCTGGCAGTGCGGTGGCGTACGGTGAGAGCTTGTACTTGCACCCAGAATGACATGACACAAACCTTACTGGTGAATGACTGGCCTTCAGTTGTGTTAATCTTTACCTAGCTACTAACTACTGTATGATTGCAAATTGGCTATATATCTATATATTTTCCTATTTAATGCAAAGCTCAAACTCATGATGGTTATCTACTCACTTTGTCTTGGTTCCTTTCACACTAATACTTGCAATTTATTGGTAGTTGAAGACTTGTGAAGGCCTTATTGCATTCAAGCACCACTATCTTTCTGCTCGAACAAACTCAGATATTTCATGTGGGAATTCAGAGATCTAGACGACCGTGCTATATATGCTTGCTTGCAGCCAGTTGGTGACTTGGTTAGCCTTCCTGTACACGAGACCTCTTATACAAATTAATTTCATGGTTTGCATTATACTCCAACAATCCAAAAGGATTGGGTTGGTTCAGGGCATTTGGTTAGCCAACTGATTGCCTTTGAGAAAATTTATATGCTTTCTTCGGTGGTCCGTAGGCTCAAATCTAATTAGATTAAAATTGAATAATGAGAGTTTTACATGGATGAACCAAACTGTTGATGTGATCTACTATCTCAAAAATTATATGATTTAAAAATTCCTAATCTATGCATCAAGTGATCAACAAATATATCTAATTCAATTATATTTAGGCCGTTCAATTTTTAACTAGTTGATGCGTAGACTAGAGGTCTCCAAATCAAATAATTTTTTGTGCAAGCAGCTTTCAGATGGTAGATCACAGTCAATATCTTGGATCATTAATGTAGAACTTTTATTATAGAGTTTTTATCTGAACAAATCTGAATCCAAATCCGATCGATCTGATTCTAGTTTCTCTTTCTCTCTCTCTCTCTATATATAGATATAGACACATGCAATACATACATGGTCTTTTTAAAAAATGTTTCTTAAAAAATAATAGTCTTCTCTAAATCTACATGCACTTTTGTCTGTTTGAGTGGTGCTTCCTCATGGGATTTGCAAGATCTAGTATATGTTTTATGAATAATGTGATTGCAGGATATATATCTGTAATTCAAGGTTCCTTGCAGGGTTGTGTAAGTTAGATTTTGAAATATCAGCTTAAATTGAACGAACCTCATAAGGTAATATTGGTTCTATAATTGGTTTCTCTGATCCAACTTGCTTGCATTTCATATATATATATATATATATATATATATATATATATATATATATAACATCACGTTAAATTCTCTCTCTCTCTCTCTCTTCTTTTTTTTTTTTCTTTTTTGTGGGTTGTAGACCAGTCATTATCCTGGTCTAATTTTGCTAGGCTGAGATCCCTTATGTTAAGAAAACGAATTCAGGTTTAATACTCAGGCCAGCATCTGTTGTGTGTTGGTTTAATTACTTGCTGATACGTAGATCTGGCTAATAATTAGGTCTCTGGACGTATGCTACCAAGACGGTTTATTGATTACCTTGTATTTAATTTGTTATCTCTGGCTGCCTTGCACCAATAATTCTCATTCTTCTACACGTTGTTGGATATCGCTTACCATGACATGGATACCTTTCCTGCATGTGAAATCCATTAAGCTATAATGTTTGAACCTCAGTTAGTAATTAATGATGTTTGGTGTCCGTCGAGCTAATTGGTACCCATTACAAGTGCTAAAACAGAGGGTTCTGGCTAGCCTGCACACGTTGGCAATGCTTCACTCCTTGAAGAAGTCTGGATCGATCCTGATCAACGGTTGGTATCACTGTTAAATGTAATCTGTTAATCTTTTTGCACGATATCGACTGTACTTCTGTTGTTAAATCCGATTAGGTGAACTCCTAATTTCCCCGGTTTTCCCCTCTTACTGCAGACGACTTCCAGATTGTTCCTCGCGCGCGGCGACCATTTCTGATGTCCTGAAATAATATTCCAGCCCATCATGTTTGGAATCGATGAGATTGCTGGAGTCTCTCTACGGTGGATGATGCCGTTAAGGACCGCATCAGTAATTCAGTACTTGTTACCGGTGGCAGTTCTCTCTTCCCTGGTTTGGTTTGGTTTGGTTTGGTGCCTCGCTTGGAAGCTCCAATCAGGCAAATTCGCCCATACCGCTCCAACCCTTTAAAGATTGTAAAAGTGCATCACATCTAATATTACATGCATGGAGAGGTGTTGCAACCTATGCAGCTTCGTTGCAGTTTTTAACACAAATGTTCAGCATCCAAGATCATCATGAGAAAGGTGAAGGCTGGCTTAAACGGTACCGCATCAAGTACACTCTATAGTGGTCTTAGCAATATTACATGAAAGAAATGAGACCGTTGGGTAATTTTCCGGAAGCCCTTGTCCCTCCATTGCAGGTAAAGTTGTAGTCTTGTAAATGCCTCGCATATATGCTTTTATGGCAACCATGCGGAGGCAATAGAATGTCAGTCTATATCTCCATCAACTTTATTAAATTATTGCTGGTTTGCCCATGTGTAACTAAGGACTGTTAAATTTTTTTTTTTAATTTTTAAATTTTAAAAAAAATAAAAATTAAAAAAAATAATATTTAGTAACATCATGAAATGTAAAAAATTAAAATAAAAAAATTAAAATAATTACTTTATATGCAAAGCAAAAAAAATTTTGCACCTTCTACCATTTTTGCTTTCTAAAACTTGCTTTTCCATATCTAAAATGTCAAACTAAAAAATAAAGAATCCAAATCCTTCTTTCTTACCGAGCTTTTTACCTCTTCGCCCTTTTTTCCTTTCTTTCCGAATCCTTCTTCCTCATCGAGCTCTTTACTTCCTCATCCTCCTCTCCCTCCTTTCTTCCGTGTTCTCACCTTCCATCTGCCTGGCTGACGAGTCTAAACAATATTATATTCTTTTCTCGATAAATAGAAAAAAAAATTTTTAGCCTATCCATTATCGTCAAGCAATAAAAATAATAATAATAATTCTTGAATTCTAGAATTTTTTTTTTTTTTTTTGCTTTATAGCAACATAATTATCAAACATATTTTTTATTTTTTTGCTTTTGCTTAATAACAAAAATAAAAAAAAATAATAAAAATAAAAAAAATGTAAGCAAATGCATCACTAATATATTGTAACCTTTTTTTTTTAATAAAATGCAGAGATATTCTAATCTGCATTCACATGAAGGTTGTGGCTTCTGTGGCCATACCCAGGTCACCATGCCAGAGCAGCAGCCCTAGATGCAAGGTCGTTGTCATTATTAGACTTTTCTGTTAAATTGCATACAAACCATCCTACAGGATTTCTGATAATTAATTGGATGCATCAAACGATAGTGGCATCCAGAATGGGTTTGGTGACAATTTTTGTGCAAACTGCTCAGGAGAGAACTGATCTTGAATTTTGCTGCAACGTGTTTTGAAGGCTTATTTCCGCTAGTATGCCGGTCCAAAGGCCTCCAGGTTTTCATTGTAACATAAGGATATGAATCAGTGTTAGCTTGCCAGAGTATACGCTTTTCCAAGGCAAAAAAAAAAAAAAAAAAAAAAAAATCCCAAAGTACTTGTAGAAATATAAATATTTTATAATTAGATAGAGCTTGTGAAATTGATGATATGATTAGCTGTGAGTTTGATATTATATTTGATTGCTGCATGCAGTTTTCAGAATTTCCCAGCATAATGGCTTCTGATAATAATTGTAAATTATTGGTATACCGTTCGACCTTCTCTGTTTTCACGTGCTGCAAGCGAGAACCTCAAGCGTACGTGCAGAACCAAAATGGTGAACTCTTGAACAAAATTGGAAAATATGCTCTGGTAGTCTGGTCTGTCGACGATGAGAAGGATGCGTGCTATCTAGCTCTTAACCGTCGACAGTTGAAATCTGGAGTAGAAATGGTTTTATCCAAGGCGGGGTCAGACTGAGTTTGATGTTCAAATCCATTTCAAATGGACTGGCAATTAGCTGGAACTGCGTTTGTATTTATCATTACAGGATACGTTAAGACAATATCGGGTGCCTGTCTTATTTTAAATAGCTAAAATTTTGAGATAAATACATTTGATTAGTGAGGTTCGGGCAGTGACGCTCGGCGACGGGCAACATTTTTGTGGGCCACGAGTAGTGCACGCGATGGTTTCTACGTGGTGCATGTACGCGGTCCCTGCATGGATCAATTGTGCATGCCATGCGAGCACGAGGAGTGGAAACTTTCTGCCCAAAAGGACCCGGGGTCAACTTACGTGCGTCAACTTCTTTTTACCACCCCTTACGTGTATATTCTTCTCCCTAGATCTCCGCTGTACGATTACTTACCAGCTACCACCTATAACACTACAGGGTCGATGCCGGAGGAGGCGCATCCAATCCCACTACTTCCCGGGTTGCACGTGACAAGAACGGACAAAAGTCCAAGCAGTCTCCAACTAACGTAAACGCCAGGCTGGGCCTCATCGGTCGTTGACTCCTCCCTCTATCGTCGCTATGAGCATGACACTGTTGACGTCACGCAACAGGCGCGCCGACTCGTGGCTGAACGCCCGCCAGTCCTCCCTCGTCCTCTCGATCGGCACAACCGGCTGGCTCGCCGATCCCCACCCCCTCCCTGCCGGTCAACGTCTTGTCTCCTTCTACCCATGGCTTTAACATCTTTTGTTTCTTTGCTTCAAAATGTTCTAACGTCATGACTAATTTCCATCTCCAAAGTCAACCCTACGTTAAAAAAAAAAAGGAAAAAGAGTAACGAGACGCTCAATCGTTCCCTCCCTCTAATGCAATTGCCCTCGCTGGTTCGATGTGGTGGATGTCAGAGCTCCACACGGACATTTGCATGATTATTATACTTAGAACATCTACTGACCAAGTACTCTTAAGAGGTGGAGAGATGGCTCGAGAGGAGCATGGTTTGTCAACCTACCAAGCTTGATTGTGTATATATAACATATGGAAGTGGCAATTATTCATAATTAATTTTAATTTGAACAGGTTTAGAATCAATGAACTGTTCATGAGCCACATGGATCGATTTGTTAGGTCTATTGAGAGCCATAGAAGAGATGAACACATTGTGCTCATTTATGGAACAGTTGATGGAAACCCTTGTCCTTATGCCTTCATATGTTGATGCTTGGGATGCAAAATCTTATATGGTTTCTAGTTGGCAGTATCTGGGGGAAACTGATGCATTAGTCACAAGGGAGGGAGGTTGGTTAGGTAGGAGAACTTAATTATTTGAGCGTCGCTTCCCGTGGTGTGGTAGTTGTATATAGATAGCAACGAGACATGCCATGTCCCTACGACGGTACTGTAGGGTAATATTCACAGGAATACGATTCGTGCACACAGGAAGGCGATGTAGTGTCTCAACCACACGCATTCACTCTCTTGATCCAATATTCGACTGTTTTCCAACATGTCAACGGCTCTGATTTGGATGCAGCAGAAATATTTAATTTGATGAGATAAGAGCGCATGCATTAGTTAGACGGTCCGTCCATCATACCGTAGTGGTTGATCTTGTCATTAATTAGTCGAAAACGGGAATCGTGGATCAGGTGGTTTTGGTTAACCTATGGTCTCTAATCTTAACCCCATCAGATCCGCAACCAACGAAAAAAACGTAGAAGGAAAATATTGAAGTACCGAGTAAAGGGTATAGGAAGCCGGTAAGTTCCGCACGCTTCACGCTTTATAAGCCTCAGCATTTGCATGAAAGCGATGCACGGTTCAAGCCTCCCTGTTTCTCCCTTCCTCTGCTCCGATCTCTTCGTCACTCCTATAAGCCTATATCTTATTACACTTGAAATCCAATGGAAGAAGTAGATGAATCAGAGACCAATTGGCTTGACGGTTTGGGCGAGGAGCTTGTGAGAGAGCTCCTCGATGACAATATACCTGTCTTCGTCTCGCCCGAGGTCACAGGACCCGAACCAGATACAAGGAGTGAATCCATAATCAACAAGCTTGTCTCAACGGTTCACTCCGGCCCGACAATTGGTGATATCGAGAGTGCACAATCGGTGACCTTTCGGAGTGGTGAGTCAGATGGCCATGGTGGTTCCCGACCCATGTATGTTCATGAAGCCTTTCTTCTCCTGTCTTGGTTCGTCGTAGGCTTTAATTTCTCGCGTTTATTTCGCCATCTATTTGCTACCGTTCTTGCAGTATCTCACTACCAGAGAAAGGATTGGGTAAGATGGAGAGTAAGTATACTCTTAGGACCAAGACCTCCCGGAATGGGCTTGCTGATGATGGCTACAAGTGGAGGAAGTATGGGCAGAAATCCATCAAGAACAGTCCTAATCCGAGGTTCTTTCTTGTGTCTCATAAGAACTTGCTCTTAAAAATGCTGCTGATAAAACATTCGCTGTTTCCCTGAAATTCAGAGGACTACACTGTTTTACTGCATTCGCTGGTGCTTCTTTTCTCCCCCCAGCTGCCATGTAATTCTCCTCCAATAAATTTTCCAATCCAGTGATGGGTATATAAAATAATGGCTATTTGCATTTTTTCCCTCTTCCGTCATTGGGTAAATAGGGGGAGGGAGAGAGAGAGAGAGAGAGAGTAGAAAAAAATGTAGAAACAATAACCTTAAATGGTCTTTTCAGAAACAAAGAACAACATTCCCCATCCAAGTAATTTTAACACGATCATTACCCTTTCAAGTAATTTTCATTTCCAATTCGCAAGTACGTATGTGCACATCAGTCTCTGAATTTTGAGCACCTACCATCCACCATTCAAGTCACAGACAAAGCCCCCCACCAGAATTTGACATGGATAGCTGTAGCTCCTAGAGATAATGACAGGCATGTCCCTACCACCTAAATGTACTAAATTTCTTTAACCGTAGGGTGAGCATTCTTACAAGGAACAATTTTTCAGCAACCCAAAAACACCAAAAAGAAAACCATTGGCAACTTAAGAAGCTCCCATCCTTTCTCTGCACGCAGGATTCTCTTTTTGTTTGATAATATTCCCGATGACACAAGGAGATCGCTTATCGTCGCACTTCATTTCCATAGATGAGAAAATGTATATAAGTAGGTGCACCATGAGTGGAACCATCATTTTCCACGTTTGGACGCTTTATCTCCTTCCGAAATCCCTCCCTTTCGGGGTAGAGCTCATAAATAACCCACACCCACCTGCCCCAAGAATTGGACGCCAGCCCATTCTGAATACATGCCTTCTAGTTTCCATTCAAAGGGCATGCTCTGCTCTATTTTTGGATCCTTCCGCGCAAACCTACGTGCAGAATTAAGGGCTGCATGCTCGCAGCGGACCTGCTTCGAAATGTGACAAACATAAATTAGGATGAAATAAAAATTCATCAGAACTTGCTTAAGGCCCCCTGATTGAGACCTTTTGCCACATGCTGCCATTTTGTCTGCCTGGTGAAGCTTCATGCAGCAACAAGCAAGCGCACATCCAAGCATCGCAAAAATGCCATCAATATCCCCAAAATTTTGTACCATTGTCATGATCTCTCTTTTTTTTTTTTTTTTTCGTGGTGGCCAGGAGCTACTACAGGTGCACCAACCCAAGATGCAATGCCAAGAAGCAGGTGGAGAGGTCGATGGACGATCCAGAGACGATCATGGTCACCTATGAAGGCCTCCACCTTCACTACACCTACTCGCATTTCTTCTTATCCCGGACCCAGGATTACTCAACCGCCGACCTTCATGTGTCTAGGAAACCAAAGATCCAATCCATGAGCATGCAGACCCAAGTAGCTGATTGCCTGGTTACGGAGAGCACGGCATGGAGCTCATCCATAATGGGGCAGCAGCAATTGCAGCCTTGGGTCGGTGGAGGTAAAAACCCACAAGGAGGGCTTCTGGAAGAAATTGTGCAGTGTCCGGTCCGAGAGGACACTTCACCGCAGGGGTTTCTTGATGATCTCATGCAGAGTCCACAAGGGCTGTTGGAAGATGTAGTACCACAAGGGCTGTTGGTGAGAAAGCCATCCAATTCAACCACCTCTTCATGTGATCCTCGCTCCTCATCCCCAGCATCTTCTCCTTCTTATTCCTCCCTTTCTTGGACGCCCATTTCTTCTTACCTTGATGTGGGAATACTCTCTAGCATTATCTGAATGGAAACTGGTAGCCAAAAGGACAAAGATGATGTCATGCAAGTGGTAATTAGGATATGAGAGCATAATAAGGAAATATTATTATGCTCAATGAACAATATGTAAACCTAATTTTATGTACATTATAAATACTGTGTATCTTGTTGCTGCAGGGATCTCTGCTTATCTTTCCCTTTTTAATTCTTCATAACTTTTTATATTTTACCAAAAGGATTTCCCATCACCAATTTCTTTTCCTTTTTTCCTCTCCCTGGTGAGCAAGGCCAAGTTCAAGAAATTGCAGTGGAGGGAATAAAAGCAGATGAATTGCAATAGTTTAGAAGGTTTAAATGATGGATCAAAATTTCTACCATCTACGATAAGGATTTTCAATAAAGATCAAACCAAACATAGGGAATTTATGACCCTCTCAACTAGCATATTACTGTAAAATTCATGAAGGATGAAAAGGGAGAAAATTTCAGATTACACAAAATATGTGAATATAACACTTAGACGTTAACCAAACTTAGATCATTCCCACTTAGGACATGAACAGGGATCTGACTCACCCAGCCAGTTTCAGAATCAAAACTTGAAGCCTAACCCTAAAATGACGAGGTTGGTTCTAGCCAAAATGTTCCAGACCGATGATACCTAAACATAATGCATCGCAGAACTTTGCAAAGTAGATCCAGGTCAAAGGAGAAAATGAAACACCACTCCAACTTTTATCGATTGATGCAAACATCGACCTGAACCCACACTAAATAATGTACTGCAAGGCTCAAGTTAAAGTTTATACTGAGAACCAGGTTGGTCAGCCTGAGACCCAACTTTTTATGAATCTAAGAGTTTTTATCACTACTAAGTAGAAATTGAAGTTATGGATAAAGCCAATCTTATAATGACAAAGTCAACAAGATTGCATGATCACTCAAGCATGGTAACACAAACAAATTATTTGTTGGCCTTGGTCAACAAGTAGATACCTAATCAACTTCATTTTTAAGCCCAATGCCAACAAATCTGATGTATCTCACCAGTTAAAAATAATTAATGACACAGCAATACTAGGCACTCAGTTAGAAAATGCCCAACTGAATTGCACAACATGCCTGCTATCATCCCTAATTAAAATGAGATGACGAGCTTGCCAAAAGAAGCTTGACTTAGTCTGTACATATGCAAGTGGTGCATAAATCATTGGCTAATCTTAAGTCATATAAGATTTGTCAGCGAATATTGGTACTTTTAAGCCATACTCCAATTAGTGGAGCCTCACATACCTACAGCAAACTGCATACTCTTTTGAAGATCACCATTCAATAAACTTGAATAGCCATTTATCAATTTTTTTCATTTATGAACAGAGTGGGAGATCGAGTATATGAATGGTGCATTCAGTTCCAAGTTACCAAAGTATCTTTTCCTATGGATGGACAGGACGAAAGAAAGGCAGTTCAGTAACCAGCATCCTATAAGAATTTATATTGGTGGTTGGTTGTTGGGCGATGCTGTCCATTAGTCAATTTAGGAAGGAAGTCCTTATATCTACCTATTCCAAGAATGTTTTATCAGGTAAGTTATCCAATCATTTTGCTCCAGTGATGCTACTGTTAATACACCGTGTTATGATGGTCAGATTGCAAAGAGGTATTGTCACAAGTGGGTTTCAATATGCTGAATAGAAGGATACTAGCCAAAAATACAACATGCACCAGAAGTACCATGCATGAAGATATTCATTAGAAAAAGAAAGCCTTTGACACCCACCAGTCCATATCTAATATAGGACAGGACTATCAACCATTGCATGCACTGATGCTGGGACAAGGCTCCAATCCCACTTGCACACACACCTTGCACCAGCATGTCATATTTTATCCATATTGGCTTATGGATTATGGAGATCAAAAGCCTTTTGGTGAACTCAGCCTCATGCTAACCTTCTCAGATGTCATGAGTTGATGACTTTTATACGCTAAACACGAAACATGTACAACAGAGATGCAATGATTCAAACATAAATCAGGAAAAAAGAGCTTATAGAGAAATATGACACCAGCAAATCTTTATCTATGCTAATGGTATCATCAACCCAATAAAACTTCTGAATGCCACTACAACTGCTTGCCACATCTATTAATGCCTTGTGGGAATGGATTCCTCATTAGCACTTCTAGACACACACACACACAAAGTAAGAGAGAGAGGATGTATCTTAGGTTGTTATAACCACACTGGACAAAGTATACAATAATTCTAAATTGTTGATAATCCAAACTTTCTACCTAAAGCAACAATAGGATTGTTCTGACCATAAATAAATTTCTGATTTCTAATTTGTCAAATAAACTTTCCATCTTAATAAGACCCTTCCTTGGGGGTGAAAATGAACCGGATAATATCCATCCCATGTCTATTTCCATATCCGAATCCATCCGGACATGGATACAAATTCCAACAGCTAACTAATATCTGTATCCATATCCAATCTGCCAAAGAAAAGCATATACGAACACATGGAAATACATTTATTCAATCCATATCCAAATATTTGGTGATGTTGGTAATCATATTTAGTCTTACATTGCTCTCATGGACTTCAAATGGAAACGAGTGACAATACTCACATCTTTAATTTACTTTTCATAGAGTGATATCTTTGACTTGATTGTTCATAAAATTTCATCATTCAATTTAAATATACATGTATATCAGTACTATCAACTCTGACTTGTATTCATATACATGTAAAACAAACATGGACATGAATTTCAGTGTACAATTAATATTCTGCATCCATATCCAAAAGCATCAAATAAAAATGGATACAAATAATAGTATATCAATATCCAATCTGTTTTTATCCCTAAACTCCACTTACCATCATAACAATATCAATATTTATTAGCGCTATCATAAAGCATTAACCTAAACAAACCATGATTACCACTCCAGTTGATTATCACATACACCAACCTCTTGTATGGAACAATAACACAACAATTATAGCACCATGTATCATTTAAACATGTTGTGTCATCCTGTCCTCACATGTCTGACTTAGAGCCCCTAGATATATCTCTAGACTTAGACACCACACACCAAAAGAGCTTTTGCTCTCTTATGTTGGAACTCCTTGCCCTAAAAACAAAACGTAGTGCTCAAGAAAGGGGTCTGCTTTGTAGGCTTTTGCAAAAGTTATAGCTTACCTCAAACTTGAAGGTTCTTTTTTCCCTTCTTTTGTTTCCTTGAAGCGGAGAAGAAGAAAAGTTAACATTTTAGAGCAGAGGAATGGATAGAAGGATGGATGACTTTTATCCCATCTGATCCAATAGTTTTCTTTTTTTTTTTTTAATTTACGTAAACTGAAAAATGTGCTGTATTTTCTGGTTCCCTTCTTAAAGGCGAGCGAGGTGTGTTTCCGTAAGTACAAAATCTTTATAGAGGCAATTGGCTGACAAGGTTAAGTTATTTCCGAGAAGCTTATATTACAATATACATAAGATCTTGGTCTTCAAACTCTAGAATCTATAATCTCAATATTTGAACGATGGCGGACATCTAGAACTTCTTTCTATAACTGCCTCTCTCCTTATGTTTGCTTGATTGTCTCCATGCCTGAAGGTTAGAAAAAAACATCTTCCCCCCACCTAAACTAGAATAACAGATTTTTTGCTTCTTTATCATCCATGTATTGAATTGAAGAAAAGGTGCACTTAGGCACAGGACAAGATCCAGGGACGTGCGTCTTTCCTTCATATCCCAAATGGACTACTTCAACATAACTCATGTCACTTGGAATTAACCTTTTTCCCGCTACAATTTATTTTGAATGTCATTTTTTAGTGCCCAAATTATAGTAGCTATAATAAAGAAGGTCCCTTTGTACTAACATCATGATGAAATGTTATTGGATGGAGTTTGTTATGCATATGTTGACTGTTGACAACGAAATAGTAAGATAGGCGTTGCTAGGAACCACCAGGGAAGACAATCCATCAAGCTAGAGACAAACTACAAATGGATAAAAGGCAAGTGGATTATACTTCTTTGTTCATTGCATTTTTCATTTTTGTTATGTTCATTCAAAAACATAGGCAATTCAAAAAGTTAGGACCCCATAGAAGGTAGCATGAAGGTGGAAACATTACTTGTAGTGATTCTATAATTCACCAAAGATGCAAAATGATGGTAAAAACAATATGGTACACATTATTTGACATCGACAGCAAAAAAAAAAAAAGAAGGAAACCTACGTGTCATAGTCTCAAGCTCATCGTTCTGCGAGCAAGATTCCTGCTAACAAGAAAAAGAGCAAAGATGCTAAACCCACACGATGATCGATCAATGGAAAAGAGGAATTAGCCTACACCTGACCTTTTTCGTATACTCCGTGTCCCCCCCCCCAAAGGTCTCCACGATCAGAGACGACTCCAACGCTGCCTTTCGCCCTTCATACAATAATCTCACCATGGCAAGAAACAACAAGCCGAACGGCGCGCGATGCAATGTAGAGCAAACAGCAGCATTGTAGATCGCACACCCACCGATACGGCACGAACCGCACCACCACCCTCGGCACCACCTTCTCGACAGGTAAAGAATTATTGAGTGGTGGCGCATGAAGAGAGTCATAGCAACCAAAAGCGACATCTCCACACTGGCCCACCCGCCCGAGGTCAGGTGCAGCCCTTCACACGCAGCAAGCTAGTGCCCGACGAATCCGAAGACTGCGAACCTAATCTGGGCGCGGGGGAGGCTGGCATCCCACTTGGGGACGTTGGAGCGGGGTAGAACTCACCGTAGAGGCGCTTCCGGACGGAGGACTCGAAGAAGAAGAAGGAATAGATGCCGTAGGCGGCGAGGAGGACAGCGAAGAGCCAGGGCCAGAAGACCTAGGTCATGCCGAAGTAGCAGAAGGAGAAGGGTTTTGGGAGCTTAGGTTGGGAGTGGAAGGAGGCTAAGATGGGGGTCGGGTGTCTGCGGTTGGGTCTGAGAGAGATATTGGTGGGATTTTCAGGGGAAAGAGGAAGAAGGTGGCGCTGCGGCGAAGATGGGAAGCGCGGGAGAACCAGGTCGCCTCCACGCTGTACTCATCTTTCCTCTCTTTTTTTTTCTTTTTTTTTTAAAAAAATAAAGGAAGCTGTAGCTGATGGAGTTTAAATGCTAACTCGTATTTTATAAAATCTGAATTATAGAGTTCAGTCAAAAGCTACAGCAAATTATGTTAGATTTACTAAAACATAATTTTTATTAAAACCCATGAGGGACAATTGGATATTTTTACAAAATCAGCATGAAAATAGTTTATCAATTGAGCCTTTTGTTTAAGCATGATCCTATATTAACCGCATCCAATCCTGCCTAGATCCTATGAGCATGCAGAAAAGCCGGAACTCGAACTGGATTTAAATAGGTTATTGAAAAATATAAGTTAGATAGACCAATAGTTTCAATTTCTTACTGAATTTTCGGTCTAATCTCATAAAAATATTCAAATAAGCCCTAAAAAATATATATATCCTGATTAAGTTTCTTCTTTTCAAAATTACAAAATTTTTATAATGCTTTTATCAAATTTGTGTTTGAAGAGAAATAAAGGGCTTGATCTTAGTAGAAGGTTTCAACATCACGTAAATTCTTCAATATAATTTGGTATGTTTTAAATTTTATTTTATCGCACATTCATACCATGCATTAGAATGATCCATTCGGACAATGCAACTCTTATGTTGCAAAGCTACCTCACTCTCTATCCTACTTCTTTTAAAAATTTTTTTTAAATATTATTTTTTTATTACTTTATTTTTAAAATAATATAGTTTTGAACTTATTTTCAAAACTAGTGCCCACATCAAAGTTACGAGTTCAATACGTGATTTATTGGTACACCTCAACTAAAATTATGGGTTGAACTCGTGATTTTAAACTCATCTGGCCTGTTTACCTAGCCGGCTGAAATCGTGGGCTCAATCCATGATTGTAGTAAAATCATGGATTTCATCCATAATTTCACAAACTCACGAGCCTGGCCCACGAGTCCAATACCATTATATATATTTTTTTAATTCACCGATGGAGCCCGTGGAGGAGGTTTTTTGATTGATGGAGCCCGCAAAGGGCGGCGAAGGTCCCACACGGGTTGGAGAGCACATGCGGTGGACTAGCACGGGGGACGAGGGGAGGAAGATTTTTTTTTATTTTTTTTAACAGATGGAGAGGGAGTTGGGGGGGGGGGTGCATGGGGAGGGAAGGGAGGGAGAGTTTGTTTTTTGTTTGGTGAGGAGAGGGAAGGAGATTTATTTTTTCCTCTATTTGGCAGATGGAGCGGGAGGGGAGGGGTGCGAGGAGCGGTGGTGACAAGTGGGGACCCATGGGGTGGAGAGGGGAAGCGCCGTGGAAGGTGGGGGGCGCGAGCGAAGCGAGCGCATGGTGGATGTGGATGGTGGAATAAAATATATGGTTCAAGAAGTACGAGTGAAGTGGGCGCCTACGGTGCCCTCCCGCCCCACTGCCCCTCGGCCCAACCACCAGCTCCATCCACCTGCGCCCTCCACCCCCCCGCGGCATCTGCAGGTTCTTCGCCCTCCGCTGTCCGCCCGCGAATAAAAAAAAATGGACTCGTAGGCCAGCCCCGTGATTCCAATGAAATTGTGGATTGGATCTGTAATTTCACTGAAATCGTGGAACGATCCTATGATTTCAGCCAGCCACATAAATAGGCTAGATGGGCTTAAAATCATGGATTCAACCTATGATTTTAGCTAAGATGGACCAATAAATCAGGTATTGGACTCGCGATTTCGGCATATACACTGTTGGGGATAAATCCCGCTCCTGCCGAAGCCTGGCCCGATGCTCGGCCCAATGTACCTAGTAGCCGCTGAAGAGCTTCAGCGCCGGGCGCCAGGCCGAGCCCCTACCACGGCCGAACTGCCTAGAGGCCGAACTCCCCTTCGCCAAGGTCCGGGCCGAACTACCTAGCTGCCGAACTCCCCAGCGCAGGCTCCGGGCCGAACTCCCACCGCCAGCCGAACTTCCCCTTCGGCCGAACTCCTTCGGACTTCCCACGGCCGAACTCCTTCGGACCGACTCCAAGCGGCCGAGCTTCAATGAAGTCCTCCCAACGGCCGAACTCCTTCGGACCGACTCCAAGCGGCCGAGCTTCAATGAAGTCCTCTCAGCGGCCGAACTCCTCAGCGGACGGGCTTTAGTAGAATCCCCAAGCGGTCGTCACTCAGGAGCCCGAACTCCTCAGCAGTCGTCACTTACGAGCCCGAACTCCTCAGCAGTCGTCACTGGGCCGAACTCCTCAGCGGTCGCCCTCATCAAACTTTGGCCGACCGAGCTCCTACCGAACTCTCAAGTGTCCAAGCCTCAGCCCAAGTCCAACAGCCGGCCGAACCCCAGACGGCCGAGCTGCGGCTTCTCAGCAGCCGAACTCTTCTGCGGACGAGCCTTAGCTGCATACCTCTTGCCAGACGCCTATGGGAGCCGAACTCCCTCCTATCTTCCTCTTCAGGAGCCCGAACTCCTCCGAAATGGGCACACGATGAAGGCCTTCATCCCTTCATTCGGCAAGCTCTGCAACCATCACCATCAGTCAGTCCACCGCACCACCAGTCAGTCCACCGCGGGCGATAGCGACCCACTGTCAGGCGGCGATGGCTGTCACCCTCAATCCGCCGCACGCGGCACCAGTGAGACTGACTCCACCGAACCTCGAGCGGCCCGCCAGCACGCGGCTGCAGTTGTCACCATCAAGCTCCGCTATATCAAGGACCCTCCCGACACACTAAGGGGAGGCTCTCTGGACTCTTGACTCTCTAAGCTCTCCTCCACATCTCTAAGCTCTCCTCCACATCTCTAAGCTCCGGAACTCATTCCGAGCACTCCATTACTGTTGGTCAGAAACTAACTTGACCGTCGGAGGGTCCTGCCGGAGCCACCACCCCACCGGATTTCGGATGGGACTTCATTTTGCAGGTCCCCGGCGGCGCCCAGCGGCCTCGATTGCGGCGTGACCTCCGGCGGCGACGGATTTCTGCACCAACAGATTGGCGCTAGAAGGAGGGCCTGAACCTTCGAGGTTCCCTTGTTCTTAAAGGAGTGCTCGGCGACGATTTCCCTCCCCTGCTCCGGATCTCTCTCCTCCCTCTTCAGTATTCCTTTTCTGAAAAGAAAAATGCCTCCCAGAAGAGCCTCGACCCGGAGGTCGGCAACCTCCGCGGCCCGATCCCGTTCGGGTCCGTCCGCTCCCACTCCGGCCCCGGCGATGCGGGCCCGCTCCGTACTCGCGGTAAATGCGGAGCGGTTCGACCTGCTTGCCCAGCAGGTCCGCGATCTTACGGAGGCGGTGCAGGCAGTGCAAGCCACGCATTCGCGAGGTCCAGTGCCCACTCGATCGGCGCGGGGTTCCCCGGAGCCCGGGAATCCAGTCCAGGAGCGACCGATGTGGGCTACCCGACCTCCGGCCCTCGGGAGAGAAGGGCAGCCGGCAAAGAGCCCCTGCTCGGACCGCGGCTCAACCCAGGGAGAAGCTTCACACCCCTTCCGCGAGAAGACCTTGGGGATTAAGGATCGCGAAGATTTCCTGGATCAAAGGCTCATGGAGATGGGACGGCGCATAGAAGAACTTCGTCATACTCCTTCCTCCCGCGGTAACGATATTTGCACTGATCCTCCCTTCTCACAGAAAATTATGCAGGAACAGGTACCACCGAACTTCAAGCTCCCGTATTTTGAAAGCTACGATGGGACCACTGACCCGGTCGACCATTTGGAGGCCTTCAGGACGACGATGTTACTCCATGGCGCGCCTGATGCCATTTTGTGTCGGGCTTTCCCTTCTACCCTCAAGGGAGCAGCTAGGAATTGGTACTCGGCGCTTAAGCCGGGCACCATCCTGTCGTTTGACCAAATGAGTCAACAATTTGCGGCCCACTTCGTCAGCAGCAAACGGCCGCGCAGAGGCTCGGATTCCTTGTTGGCCATCAGGCAAAAAGAGGGGGAACCCATCCGGGCTTACGTCACCCGGTTCAACGCTGCCGCGCTGGAAGTCCGGAACCTGGACCAATCAGTTGCTATGGCCGCCCTCAAGGGCGGCCTTCAGAAGAACGACCTGCTGTTCTCCCTGGAGAAGAAATATCCCAGGGACTTCGCTGACATGCTAGCTCGGGCCGAAAGCTATGCCCGGGCAGAAGAGGCTTTCGAGGCCAAGGATAGTGAAGCTCGCGACAAGCGACGAGTAGGCAGAGCGGGAAGGCCTGCCGAGGAAAGAAAGCGCACCGAAGCCTGGCCGCATTCCCGAACTCCCCCTGGTCGCGGGCGTGCCCGGACTCCACCTCAGGCTCGGGGGCGGGAAGCCACCGACGGAAGGGCACGCCGAAGTTCTCCTCGGCACCGAAGTCCCCCCCGACGCCGAAGTTCCCCCCGGCGCCGAGGTTCTCCCTCGCGACGAGGTCCCTCCCCGCGCCAAGGTTCTCCCCTCCGACGGCGTTTTCACAGCTACGCCCCCCTCAACGCCCCGAAGGCTCAAGTGCTGCTGGAGATCAAGGGACGACTTCCGGAGCCGGAGAGGATGCGTTCCCATCCCAGAAAATGCAACCCCAATAAGTTCTGCCTTTACCACCGTGACCACGGTCACGATACCGAGGAGTGCATCCAGCTCCAGGACGAAATCGAGGAGCTGGTCCGGCGGGGCAGGCTTGGCCGATTCCTGCGAAGACGATCTAAAGAGCAGGAAGATCGGCCGAGAATGTTGCCGCCGAATGGGGAAGATCGGCAGGAGGATCGGCAGGAGGACCGGCCGTCTCTCGGCGTCATTAACACCATCTCGGGAGGACCGCAGCAAAGAAAGACCGACGAATTCGAGGGATCGGCGAAGAGGCAGAGGACCTCGGAGCCCGTGACCTTCACCGAGGCAGACGCCCAGGGGATCCGATTTCCGCATAACGACGCGGTTGTAATCTCTTTAAACGTCGCTGATTATGATGTACGCCGCGTTTTGATGGATAATGGAAGTTCGGCGGACATATTGTTTTACGATGCCTTCTGAAAAATGTCCCTACCTGACACCCGCTTAGGACCTGTAAATTCCCTCCTGGTGGGATTTGCCGGACACGCCATTCCGGTCGAAGGCATGGTGACTTTGGCGGTGACGGCGGGCCAATCCCCAAAATTGGCCAAGGCGCGGATCGACTTTTTGGTCGTGAGGACCCCGTCCGCCTATAATGCAATCCTTGGGCGACCAGGCCTTAACGCGCTACGGACGGTAGTGTCAACCTACTACTTAAAGATGAAATTCCCGACGAGCCATGGAGTCGGCGAGGTCAGAGGAGACCAAGCCCTGGCAAAGTACTGCTACTCAATCGCCCTGCGCGAGGGAGACCGGCCCGACCCTTGCCTTGTTGATGGACTGGACGTCCGCGACGACCTCACTGAAGAACGGGGCGAACCTGCGGAAGACCTCGTCCCTGTGTCCTTACGCGATGGAGACCCGGGGCATGAGGTGCGGATCGGCTCCAACTTAGCGGCCAAGGTCAAGGGACAGCTCGTCGCTTTCCTCAGAAGGAATGCAGACGTCTTCGCCTGGGCCCCAGCGGATGTACCAGGGATCGACGCCGATGTCATAGAACATCGGCTGGCCATCGACCCAAGGCACCGACCCGTCAGAGAAAAATTACGCCGCCAAGCCCCAGAAAGACAGAAGGCGGTAGCCGAAGAAGTGGATAAGCTCCTTGAAGCTGGACTCATCCGGGAGGTCAACTATCCGACCTGGGTCTCGAACGTGGTCCTCGTCAAAAAAGCAAACAATAAATGGAGGATGTGCGTCGACTTCAAGAAGCTGAACAAAGCCTGCCCAAAGGACAGCTACCCCCTGCCGAGGATCGATCAGCTGGTGGACGCAACCTCGGGCCACGAGCTCCTCACTTTTATGGACGCATTTTCTGGTTATAACCAGATACGCATGGCGCCCGAGGATGAAGAAAAGACCACCTTTATTACTGATCGAGGTCTCTATTGTTACAGGGTCATGCCTTTCGGACTCAAGAATGCAGGAGCCACCTACCAGCGCTTGGTCAACAAGGTCTTCAAGGGGCAGATCGGTCGCAACATGGAGGTGTACGTGGACGACATGCTGGTCAAAAGCCGAGCCTCGACAGACCACCTCGCCGACCTTGAAGAATTTTCGGTGCGCTTAGGAGGCACAAGATGAAGTTGAACCCGACCAAATGCGCCTTCGGCGTGACCTCCGGAAAATTTTTAGGATTCATGGTGTCGAGACGCGGAATCGAGGCAAATCCCGAGAAAATCCGAGCCATTCAGGAGATGACTGCCCCGAAAACAATTAAGGAAGTTCAGCGCCTGGCTGGGAAGGTAGCATCCCTGAACCGCTTTGTCTCGAGGTCGGCCGAGCGGTGCCTGCCCTTCTTCCAGGTCCTCAGGCGACCGAAGGATTTTTGCTGGACAGCGGAGTGCAAACAGGCATTCGAGGAGCTCAAAAACTACCTCGGCGCGCCCCCGCTGCTGGCAAAGCCCGAACCGGGAGAAGGGCTGTTCCTGTACCTAGCTGTCTCTCCAATGGCCCTGGCGGCTGTCCTGGTCAGGGAAGATGCGAAGGCGCAACAACCAATCTACTACGTGAGCCGGGCCTTGAGGGATGCGGAGACCAGGTACTCCAAGTTGGAAAAATTAATTTACTGTCTTCTAATCGCTGCCAGGAGGCTCCGACCTTACTTTCAGGAGCATACCATAACGGTCCTCACGGACCAACCAATAAGAGCCGTCCTCCACCGAGCAGACGCTTCAGGAAGAATCGCCAAATGGGCGATCGAGCTCACGGAGTTCGACATCAATTACCGGCCCAGGCCATCGATCAAGGCTCAGATACTGGCGGACTTCGTGGTGGAATGCACCGCACCAGTTGAAGCCGAACTTGAATCAAGCGAGATTATCATCGGTGGGAGACCAAGCCTCAACGAGGCCGAGCTGTGGCGGTCGAGCTTTCCTGAAGAAAGGGCCGACCTTCTTGAGGGCGCCTGGGTTCTGCATGTGGATGGCTCATCCAACTCTAGCGGGGCCGGCGCGGGGCTGGTCCTGGTTAGCCCCGAGGGGATCGTCACCGAGTACGCATTGCGCTTCGAGTTTCCCACAACCAACAATGGGGCCGAGTATGAAGCGCTGATAGTCGGGCTGCAGATAGCCAGGAAATTGAAGGTGGGTCGGCTTCAAGTCTATAGCGACTCCCAGTTGGTGGTCGGTCAGGTCGGCGGCAGCTACGAGGCGCGGGAGGAAAGCATGATGACGTACCTCGGGAAGGTGAAGAACTTGATACCAGCCTTCGACAGCTTCGACATTCGGCACATCCCAAGGACCGGGAATACAAGAGCCGACCTTCTCTCCAAGTTGGCCACTTCTGCCCCGGCCGAACTACCGAAAGAAGTATTTCTGGAAACTCTAAAGTGCCCGACCACCGAGGAACCTCAGGCCGTCCTGCAGACGGACTTCGAGCCCAGCTGGATCGATCCGCTGATCGCCTACCTCGAAGAAGGGGCTCTCCCTCACGACCGGAGAGAAGCTCGGAGGCTCAGGAGTCAAGCCTCCCGCTACGTCTTGCACGAAGGCAGGTTATATAAGAGGTCGTACTCCCTCCCATTGCTGAGGTGCCTCCGACCCTCTGAGGCCTACATCGCGCTACAGGATGTCCACGAAGGACTCTGCGGGAGTCACGCAGGAGCCAGATCCCTATCGCAAAGACTACTTCGGCAAGGGTACTACTGGCCAACCCTATTTCGTGATTCCACGGAATACGTGAAGAAATGTGACCGCTGCCAGAAGAACGCCAGCGTGCAAAGGCAGCCGGCGTCCGAACTCACTCCGCTCACTGCACCCTGGCCCTTCGCGCAATGGGGGATGGACATCCTCGGCCCCTTCCCAACGACGTCCGGACAACGGAAGTTCCTCCTGGTCGCGATTGACTACTTTACCAAGTGGGTCGAGGCGGAACCACTAGCGAAGATCACCGAGGCCAAGGTGCAGGACTTCGTCTGGAAGACGCTGATCTGCCGGTTCGGTCTGCCCCGAGCCCTCATAACCGATAATGGGCGACAGTTCGCTGGAGCCCGGTTTGCCGAGTTCTGCGAAGGACTAAACGTCTCCCACCACTTCACATCGGTGGCTCATCCGCAAGCCAATGGGAAAGCCGAAGTGACCAATCGGACCCTGCTGCAAGGCCTCAAGACGAGGCTCGACAGGGCAAAAGGGGCCTGGGTAGACGAACTCTACCACGTCCTCTGGGCATACCGAACAACGCAGAGGGTACCGACCGGCGAGACACCCTTCGCCTTGGCCTTCGGCACCGAGGCAGTCATCCCGATCGAGCTCAAACTTCCGTCCGCTCGAATCGTGGGCTTCAATGAGCAACTCAACTCCCAGGACCTCAGAACCAACCTCGACCTTCTGGAAGAAAAGAGGAAGGCAGCCCGCATCCGGATGGCCGCCTACCAACGGAAGGTGGCTCGGTATTACAATTCCAGAGTCAAAAGCAAGGCGTTCAGAGTTGGGGACTTAGTGCTCCGACGAGCAGCCGTCTCTCAGCCCCAGAGTCAAGAAAAGCTCGTCCCAAATTGGGAAGGTCCGTACGAAGTGGTAGAGGTCATCCGACCTGGAACCTATCGCTTAAAGGAGCTCGGAGGACTAGCGCTTCCCCGACCTTGGAACTCAGAAAACCTGAGAATGTACTACCAGTAGTTTCCCTCAATAAAACCTTGATGCTCGACACTATCGTTTCAGGGTCACTGGGAAAAAAGCGAGCGGAAATGTCCCCACAGCCGGCTAGGAACAGGAGGAGAACCTCGTCCTAGCGTGAGCAAAGTCGAAGGCCCCGTCCACAAAGGACGGGATGGGGGGAGAAGCGAGGACGACGGTCCTCATGTGCCCCCACAGCCGGCTAGGAACAGGAGGAGAACCTCGTCCTAGCGTGAGCAAAGTCGAAGGCCCCGTCCACAAAGGACGGGATGGGGGGAGAAGCGAGGACGACGGTCCTCATGTGCCCCCACAGCCGGCTAGGAACAGGAGGAGAACCTCATCCTAGCGTGAGCAAAGTCGAAGGCCCCATCCACAAAGGACGGGATGGGGGGAGAAGCGAGGACGACGGTCCTCATGTGCCCCCACAGCCGGCTAGGAACAGGAGGAGAACCTCGTCCTAGCGTGAGCAAAGTCGAAGGCCCCGTCCATCAAGGACGGGATGGGGGGAGAGGCGAGGACGACGGTCCCCATGTGCCCCCATAGCCCGTTGGGAACAGGAGGAGAACCTCGTCCTAACGAGAGCAAAGTCGAAGGCCCCGTCCACCAAGGACGGGATGGGGGGAGAGGCGAGGACGACGGTCCCCATGTGCCCCCATAGCCCGTTGGGAACAGGAGGAGAACCTCGTCCTAACGAGAGCAAAGTCGAAGACCCCATCCACCAAGGACGGGATGGGGGAGAAGCTCGGACGATGGTCCGGATGTGCCCCACAGCTCGCTAGAAACAAGAGGAGAACCTCGTCCTAACGTGAGCCAAGGTCCGAGGCCGAGCCCCAGAGTCCACGGCAAGCTTCACTGCAGAAGACGAGGTCTCCTTCGGACCTCAGCCTCAACTTCAGCGTCAATATTGGCTGGAGATGAGACCTCCCCCGAGCTTCAGCTGCGACAAATGCGGAGCCCGGAAGAAAACTTCGGCAGTCGCCTGTTTTGGTACTCCCTCCCTTCAATCTTTGAACTCGGGAGTGGGGGGGCTACTGTTGGGGATAAATCCCGCTCCTGCCGAAGCCTGGCCCGACGCTCGGCCCAATGTACCTAGTAGCCGCTGAAGAGCTTCAGCGTCGGGCGCCAGGCCGAGCCCCTACCACGGCCGAACTGCCTAGAGGCCGAACTCCCCTTCGCCAAGGTCCGGGCCGAACTACCTAGCTGCCGAACTCCCCAGCGCAGGCTCCGGGCCGAACTCCCACCGCCAGCCGAACTTCCCCTTCGGCCGAACTCCTTCGGACTTCCCACGGCCGAACTCCTTCGGACCGACTCCAAGCGGCCGAGCTTCAATGAAGTCCTCCCAACGGCCGAACTCCTTCGGACCGACTCCAAGCGGCCGAGCTTCAATGAAGTCCTCTCAGCGGCCGAACTCCTCAGCGGACGGGCTTTAGTAGAATCCCCAAGCGGTCGTCACTCAGGAGCCCGAACTCCTCAGCAGTCGTCACTTACGAGCCCGAACTCCTCAGCAGTCGTCACTGGGCCGAACTCCTCAGCGGTCGCCCTCATCAAACTTCGGCCGACCGAGCTCCTACCGAACTCTCAAGTGTCCAAGCCTCAGCCCAAGTCCAACAGCCGGCCGAACCCCAGACGGCCGAGCTGCGGCTTCTCAGCAGCCGAACTCTTCTGCGGACGAGCCTTAGCTGCATACCTCTTGCCAGACGCCTATGGGAGCCGAACTCCCTCCTATCTTCCTCTTCAGGAGCCCGAACTCCTCCGAAATGGGCACACGACGAAGGCCTTCATCCCTTCATTCGGCAAGCTCTGCAACCATCACCATCAGTCAGTCCGCCGCACCACCAGTCAGTCCGCCGTGGGCGATAGCGACCCACTGTCAGGCGGCGATGGCTGTCACCCTCAATCCGCCGCACGCGGCACCAGTGAGACTGACTCCACCGAACCTCGAGCGGCCCGCCGGCACGCGGCTGCAGTTGTCACCATCAAGCTCCGCTATATCAAGGACCCTCCCGACACACTAAGGGGAGGCTCTCTGGACTCTTGACTCTCTAAGCTCTCCTCCACATCTCTAAGCTCCAGAACTCATTCCGAGCACTCCATTACTGTTGGTCAGAAACTAACTTGACCGTCGGAGGGTCCTGCCGGAGCCACCACCCCACCGGTTCCGAACGGGACTTCGTTTTGCAGGTCCCCGGCGGCGCCCAGCGGCCTCGATTGCGGCGACCTCCGGCGGCGACGGATTTCAGCACCAACATACACTAATTTTGAAAATAAGTTCAAAACAATACTAATTTGGAAATAAAATAATAAAAAAATAATGTTTTAAAAAAAAATCCCTCCTTCTAGGGTATACCTTAAATAATTAAGCAATTCGTGGGTAGAACTAGAAAATCATGATGCTTTTCAAGATAATACCTCAATTTCAAAGCCCTAACCTTTCGCTTATAAGATAAGAGAGCGTACCAATGAATTGCAAACTCTCGGATGATGTCGTCCTTGACACAAATTTACTTATTAGCTCGAGCTCATCCCAATGGTTGATTAAAATGCATGAGTGCTTAGTAAGTCGGCAATATCATAGTAATCATGTATGTGCATCGATTTAAAATAAAAATAGTATGTGAATATTTTCCTGTAGAAGGCATTCTGTTAATTGGTTGCTTGGGTGAAGAGTAAGATGATGATGATTTTAAAAATATATGGTTCAACAAGTAGAGTCCAGGTCCAACCAGAATATAGAAAGCTCCATGGAAACTTGGGAATACAAGAAATCATATTAACACCAAGGAAATCTTTCAAAAAATCAGCAGCAGTTAGATTGTCATGAAATGCAGAATTTCGCATGAGATGAAAGGTATAAAAACCAAAAAGAAAATCAGCAAAAGAATGCAAAATCTTCTATGTCAGCAAAAACGAAGATTTTTACCTGAATCTAGTAATTGACTGGTCTTCATAAGGACCCAAAACTTGTGTTTATCCATAATCCGCATCCCGCTGCCCTATCTAAAATCACATGATTTTGCTTGATGAACAGGAAATTTATTCAGATCTAAATCTCAATCTTCTTAAGACGTGCTTTTTATCTTCATTTTTAACCGTCTTCTTCTGATGCAATCTAGCCGGTATTACATTGGTCAGCAATCAAGTAACTTTGGTCCGTCAGGCTTAGGTATGTGATTTGAACTATTTACGATTTAACAGGTAGTTCAAATCGAAGAGTATGAACATGAACATCATACGAAGCGCATGTCCAAGAACATATGCTGATGTTTAAGTGCGACAAACTGAGATTTTAATGAATCTTTTTGCAGACTGGAGTAGGAGATGAGGCGCTGAGATTTTGGAACGTCATTCCTTGCACGAAAGCAACGGTAACCAAACCTATTACAAATGCCTATCGATTATATTAATTCTCTAACAAGAAATAGGAATGTCGTGCACCGTTTGATAAACGTATAAAAATTCGTGTTCGCATCGCATCCTTTCTGCGATGGCCGACAACTTCACCAGAGCAAACCTAGAACATTATCTAATAGATACACAAATCCTCTGCCGAGTTCGTAACAGCACCTTAGTCTATCATCATCACTGCCAATATTTCAGGTTGTTCGTTCGAGTGTTTCCAGGTCAGTTTGAGTGCATGTCGAGATGCATCTTCCTTCCACTGCGAAGTTCAATTTGATCTTTTGTATCCTTATGCACATCTCCCCCCCCCCCTCCTTGAGTGGATCATGCAAATATTCTGACGTCTACAAGGAGCTTTCTAAGGTTCAGTGAGATCACCCGGAAAACAATTATTTAGTTCATGAAGATGACAATGAAGTGATTTTGGTATGGTGTCTGAATTATGGAATAACGGACCTTTTTTTTTTAATGAAAAAAAAAAAGGGAGACTAAGGGAAGAATCCTAGTCGCCTAAATTTTATTGCAAGAAGAGGAGGATTCTCACAGCATTGTTTTTTAAATTTTTATGGAAAGGGAAGAAAAGGACTTTGCCACCCAGAATTTATTAGATCAAAAGGCATTTACCTCTAAAATCAGCATATCAACTGGAATAACGTGCATGATTCCTATTTCGTTGAGTAATCTTTTGTGCACCACTTGTGGTGTAGAAAAATTATACCACTCCATCCACCGCTTTTCAATACGCATTTAATGTCTACAATTCTGCATTTTTTTTTTTGAAATTCTGAATAACAAAAATATTTCTCTTCTTCTGAAAAATTATAACATCTGGTTT
The DNA here is from genome assembly GCA_006176705.1 of Cocos nucifera. Taxonomy (NCBI): domain Eukaryota; kingdom Viridiplantae; phylum Streptophyta; class Magnoliopsida; order Arecales; family Arecaceae; genus Cocos; species Cocos nucifera. The sequence continues at coordinate 277,682 of QRFJ01003749.1, read as the reverse complement.
TCATGTTACGACATCTATATTAAAATTATGATTTTCTACATGATCTATCATAATTTTGTTTTAGAGATCATAAAAAAGAAAGAATATTTTCATCATTAAAAATTTTTGATATGTATTCAATGTCTGTAATTTTATTTTTTATTTAGAATTTTGAATGACAAAAATATCTTTTTATTTTTTAAAAAATTATGATATCCTGCATGGAATGTCATAAAAAAAAAAAGGAGGGACATTTTTATCACTTAAAAATTTCATAAATTTTTAATATTTTTTTTAATTTTTAAAAAAAAAATTTATGACATTATATATAGAAAGTCATAATTTTAACATAGGATATCATAATTTTTCAGAAGAAAAGAAGCAATTTCATCATTTAAAATTAAAAAAAATAAAATTATAGATATTAAATATATGTTAAAAAATGATAGTTATGTGATCCAATCGGATAAAGCGATGTAATTTTTCTGCACCACATACAAAGAATTTTTCTAATTCTATTTTAGCAAAAAGATATATATATATATATTTGACTGTGATAAGCTATACAAATATATATTTAAAAAAAAAAAAATCATAAGCGAGCCCAATGCAACAGAATAAAATTAGATGCATCCCGGTTGCTGAAAGATGACTAAAGTGATCACATGTGTAGCATAAAACTGGTCATCCTATACGATGTTCCAATCAACCAACCGTTCGGAGGGTCTTCAAAGAGCTCCATAGCATCAGCTAGTCTGAGATCCGGTCGCCTCCTCAGGTGCAGTTCGTGAACCCGCCAAGCCCATCAAATCTTGGTCCCCAAGCAATAACCTCGCGTGAGAAGAGGAGACTTGTTTGAGGTTCTAGAGAGTCTCACCCTTCGCTTGGATTTTTTCCCGTCCTTCTGGCGTGCCTGCCGTCTTCTGACCACCAACGCTCCGTTTAAAAATTCGAAACCCTCGTTCTAGGGTTCTTCTCCGCCCTCTCCTCGCCAGTTCATGCGTTAGCTCGCGGAGGAAATGATCCTTTCCAGGCTCGGACGCTCTCTCTCGCGAGCCTCGCGTTCCCGATTCGAAACCGTAAGTTCGTTTCTCATACAACGCTCTTTGATCTTTTCTTCGATCATCTTCCGTTTTCTGCTCTTCTTATGTATCGATTTCCATCTGAAGGGCGCTTTCTTGGGTGGTCATGGTGCGAGGTCTGGGTGTTCGAAAGAGTCCCTGCTGCAATCACCGGTTTTTCGTGATGACAGTGGAGGTTTAGGGTTTCTGAGGAGTTATTTAACTTCCATTGGAGCGAATAAGGCTCTTGGAGCCAATAATTACCAGCGGGACTGGAGATTCTTGCTTGCGAATCGTAGCTTTCGACGGTTCTTCTCTACTGAATCACCGAACAAGAAGAGTAGGCGTTTAAAGTTTCGATCTTCCAATGTCTGTTTTTTGCCCGCCCCCTCTCTCTCTTTCTTTGGTAGCTCTGTTAAGTTGGAATTTTCTGTTTCATTAATTGCTAGATTATGAGAACTACTACCCGAAGTATAAGAAGGAAACTCGGAAAGGAAATGAGAATAATAAATCGGATTCGAAAGGTATGTGGTATTATTCCATCTTTTTTAGTATTTATTTCAATAGAAGAAAAAGAGTTTTAATAAACAATCTGTAACAAAACCGTTCAAATGGAATAACGGAATGTGATATTTGACAATACTGGTAGTCGAACTGGAAAAATATGTAATTATCGACTGAGTGGTGGGTTGTTTTTTAAACGGTGTTTACATCAGCTAGAGTCAGAAGTCTTGGAATTAGTTTCTTTGATTACCTTGTTTGTTTTTGGATGTTTTGTCAACATCAAAGATATGTTGGTTATTCCATACAACATATTCCTTGCGTGCTTTGGAAAACTTATAATGCTTTCTCTATTGGATTTAGGCCCTTGATGTCTTTATAAATGAGCTTATGAGTTTCTGAATGTCTTATGGTGACCTTGCTTGCATGATGAATTCCTAAGTGGTACTTTTACTGAGGAATTCCAATATTCTTTCATTTTTTTTCTGGTCTTTTCAGCGTTTTCTTGGGTCGATCAGCTGGCATCTTGTAGACCCTTGACAAATTATTATTATAGTGGCAAAACTTTCGATCATCATGATACCTATTGATTTACAAATTGCAGAGAAACAGTTTGTTATTTCAGCTTCTTTATGTTCTCCATCAAAGCAATGACATGGTTGGATGTGGGACAATAAAAGTATTATGCCAAGGGTCAAATTGGGTATCGAACCAAGTAAACAACAGGATTGATGATCTAGTAAATTATGATATGGTAGAAGAGATCTCCAATCATTTTGAATATTCAAATATTAGAGATCCTATACACAGTTATCCGATCCCAGATAATTGACAAGATATGAAATTTTGATGATCATGATCATTTCCAAAATATATGAAGATCTTCACCATCGCAAATTTCTTCAATTCATGGAAAACTTGGTTAGGATCAATGAGATCAAAATTGATATAGACTTGCTTGAGAACAATAATTTTAGCTAGTCTAGTTTTCATGAGAACAATAATTTTAGCTAGTTTAGTTTTCATGAACAAATGTTATGTGTCAAAGTTGAGCCAAGGGATGAGCCTAATGGCCCTATCTTGACAAGCCACAAGGCAAGGACTGGTCATGAGGTACCTGGATCATTCCATATATAGTTTCTCTATGGTTGTTAGTTGATGTTATGGAAGATAAGGATATATCTTTAGTCATGTTCTATGAAAAATATAGTAGTTTTGCAAAGTTTACTTGCATTTTAGAGGAGACTTAACATCTGTATTTAAAACCTCGAAAAGAAAGTGTACCATAATTTCAGAGTATCTTACTTTTGCAGCTTAGGTTGTTAGAGGGATTGCTCTAGTCAAGTTCAAAGTGAAATTGATCAAAATTGGTCCCATCCAGGCTCCAACTTGGACCCTTACATTAAATTTGAGTTAAAGTAGAGTGCCTCTGTAGTCATTATGGATGGGTACTTGGTGCCTTATAGCCCTCATTTTGTTGCATGAAAGTAAGTTCTTTGTTCTGAGTTTGATGGATTTAGGGTAAATAGATGTTGATGTATTTGGTATATTTTTACATATATTAGCTACCATAGAAAGGATTTACTTGATCCTGAACTGGTACCTATCCTAAAAAGACTTGATCTAAATAGATGTTGATGTATTTGGTATCTTTTTACATATTTAGGGCTAGGCTTGAGTCTGATATCAATGAAAACTTTCCAAGTCTGACTTGACCTGGCTTGGCTTCATGTTTGATATTCAGAATCTGAGCTTGGCCCAACGCATATCCTAAAAGCCCAGCCCGGCTTGGCTCAATGGCCTGAACCAACCTAGGCTCCCCATGTGTTTTTGTGTGTGTGTGTGTGTGTGTGTGTGTGAGAGAGAGAGAGAGAGAGAGAGAGAGAGAGAGAGAGAGAGAGCTTTGGCTAGGTTGGGGTTTAGGGCAAGGAGGAAGGTGGTGGGGTTGGGCGAGTAGCAAAGAGGGCAGCTGGCTTGGGTGGGAGATAGAGGGAATGGGAGAGAGGAGCAGTGGTGGCTGGAGGTGTAGAGAGCAGTGGCAGCTTGGCTGGTGGGGAAGCACAAATAGAGTGAGGAGGAAGAGGTTGGGGTAGAATCAATGGGGTAGCTGATGATGTACGCATTAAAGAAGAGGATAGGGGAATTACGGTTTTAGCCTTTAGAGCTCTCAATTCTCTCCCTTCCCTTCTATTTGACATTTTAAATTTTAAAATAATTAAAAATATATTATGATATATAATTTATAATATATAAATAGTATATATAACATATAGTCAGGCTAGGCTGGGTTAAAAATGCCAAGTTTGAGGCTGATGTGACTCGATGGGCCAAAGATTGTTTCCCAAGCCTGGCAAAATTGGGCCCGGTCATGCCAACTTTGGTCAAGTCTTATTGCAATTGAAACTCTAGAGGATGGAAGGACAAGACTCTTGCTGTTATGAGTCAGTCTTCGGTTGTGCAGAGATATGCGACTAGTCGAAGAAAACAACTCCAAATTGCAGCAAGCTGGGGTATATCAGACTCAATGACACCCATAGTGGTCAGAAACTGAAACTAGATCAATGTCCATTTTATAGGCAGTTCATACATTTCAAAGTCCAGATGAATGGGGATATTATGGGAGGACAATGAATAAAATCTATTAGATTAGAAAAAAAAATCCTCTTTGACCTGAGTTCAAGTACTATGTTCTATTTAAGATCTACCTTAATCTGGATACTACATCAACACAATTGGAATCCTCTTAAGATGATTTGTATTATTTATACGTGGATGGAACTTCATCCATGGAATCCTCGTTAAGGTGACTTATATTATTTGCAAGTAAAAACATGTAATTATTCTAAAAGAGGAACTTGTCTGCATGTGTGTATGTGAGAGATATTCTGATTTTAGTTTATTTATGTAATTTCTCAGAAGTAGTAACCTTTAATATACCATTGATCAGTAAACAGAAGTGTTAACATAGTTGTCAGCCATCACTTATGCAATCCTCCACCATAATGGAAATACTTGCAATACTTATGCTGAGAGAATATTGTTTCCATCATTTAGTAAAACGATATGTCAAAATGCTTGCATTTTGTGAAAGGAATTTCATTTAGCGTATAAAAAATGAGGTCGGATTTATGTGACATTTCATATTTCAGCATTTACATATTGTGTTCTTGCTGGATGTTTCAAGTGGAAATTATTTTGTTTTTTTTTTTTTTTTTTTTTTTTGCTTTTCTTTAGAGAATTCCAATACAGAAGATCAGGGATATTTTCGGGAGAATTTATTGAAACAGTTGCTGAGTTACCTCACTCCTATACTGTTTACTGGACTATTGCTTTCATCCTTTTCGTTTGGCTCTTCTGACCAAAAAGAGGTTAGTCCTGCAATTATGACCAAGTAAGTGATTTTACATTTCATCTGTTTGTTGTCACCTCTAAATAATAGGATTCCTTGATATTTTTATTCAATCACATGCCACCAGTAACTTGTTCCATGCAGAAAAATAAAGCGGTGTCGTTGTCCTGGGAAGACTGAATTTGCAGTTTTTCCGTAATAGTAGTTTGTGTCTAGATATCAATGTAATTTCTTGCTTTTTCATTTGTCTGATATCAGATGATTTTAATGTTCTTTCTTACAGATTAGTTTCCAGGAGTTTAAGAATAAGCTGTTGGAACCTGGTTTAGTGGATCACATTGTTGTGTCCAATAAATCAGTTGCAAAAGTGTATGTCAGGAATTCTCCGAAGATAAGCAAGCAAACTGAGGACAATGAGATCCAAGGATCCCCAACAAATATGCCACCCAGGCATACTGGTAGCCAGTATAAGTATTACTTCAACATTGGAAGTGTGGAATCATTTGAAGAAAAATTGGAGGAAGCTCAAAAAGCCTTGGGGATAGATCCTCATGATTATGTCCCTGTCAGATACACTTCTGAAGTAATTTGGTACCAGGAATTGCTTAGGTTTGCTCCAACATTGTTTCTTGTGGGGCTTATTTACCTGATGGGGCGAAGAATACAAGGCGGATTTAGCATAGGTGGTGGTGCAGGAAGGGGGAATCGTGGGATATTTAACATTGGAAAAGCTCAAGTGACAAAGATGGATAAGAATTCAAAAAATAAGGTGAGCATCTCTTGCGCACTAGCCCTTTCTTCCCATCTATAATGTTCACCTTTAACCATTGTGGGTTGATTACAGGATAAGGATATTGAATTATGATACTACCAATAGTTATATTGGAGAGCATATTCATCACTGATCAGTTCCATCTTTTCAATTCTTTATATAATGACTTTCACTCTATCATTTTAGTTGAATGGGTAGTGATGATTTTGTACCTGTATGCCTGGTCCAGGTATTCTTTAAAGATGTAGCTGGCTGTGATGAGGCCAAACAAGAAATTATGGAATTTGTGCACTTCTTAAAAAATCCCAAGAAGTATGAGGAACTAGGAGCGAAAATTCCCAAAGGTGCGCTTCTTGTAGGCCCTCCTGGTACAGGGAAAACACTTCTTGCAAAAGCAACAGCTGGGGAATCTGCTGTACCTTTCTTGTCTATTGCTGGTTCAGATTTTATGGAAATGTTTGTTGGTGTTGGATCTTCCAGAGTGAGGAACTTGTTTGCAGAAGCCCGACAGTGTGCACCTAGCATAATTTTTATTGATGAAATTGATGCAATTGGTCGAGCAAGAGGCCGTGGAGGCTTCTCGGGTTCCAATGATGAGCGTGAAAGCACACTAAATCAATTACTCGTGGAGATGGATGGATTTGGAACAACCTCTGGGGTGGTTGTACTTGCTGGCACCAATCGACCTGATATCTTGGATAAGGCCCTGTTAAGGCCAGGTCGGTTTGATCGTCAAATTACAATCGACAAACCTGACATAAAAGGACGTGATCAGATATTCCGTATATATCTTAAGAAGATTAAGGTGGATAAAGATCCATCATATTACTCTCAAAGGCTAGCTGCCCTTACGCCTGGATTTGCTGGTGCTGACGTTGCCAATGTTTGCAATGAGGCTGCTCTTATAGCTGCAAGAAGTGAGGAAACACATGTTACAATGCAGCATTTTGAAGCTGCTATTGATCGTATAATTGGTGGTTTGGAGAAGAAAAACAAGGTAACTTCACTTCAATGTTCATTTCATTTCCTATATTATTTATAGTTGTTGAGTTATTATTCATACTATTTTTCTTAACCTCTCTTTAAATATTGTTATCTTAATTATTGTGCGGTCCCTCTTCATTTGTGTTGCTGTTACTACCATGAACCTTTTTTGAGTACTATCATTTAAGTTATTGTTGAAGTTATTAGGTTGCTTTAATAGACACTCTTCTCTTCTGTTGTGTGAACTTTATCATGTTTGATGATTTATATTTGGTAATTTTCTGTTGCATGACATTTTTCTTATTCTTTTTTTGGCTGCTATTTAAGTTAATCAACGAAGCTTGTGCCATTAGACATTCTTAAACATGTAAACATAATCCATGCATGAGAAATGAGATTAGAAAAACTCCCGTCTATTTTTCAAGTTTTCTTGTGTTTTCTTCAAAGAATTTTGTTTTCAAGATAAATTCTTTCAGCCTTCATCGTCGCTTGCACCTTGCTGGATCTATTTGCTTTTCCACCTCCCTTTTCTCCCATTCTATCCCCATCTGTCTAAATGGTTGGCTAGCAAACTACCAACATGAGTTTAAGCTCTTTGGGATGCTCAACTATTGTCTTATTTGCTTAGCAGTGGATTTTCAGCAAATGGTCTCCACAGCTATCATTTGCATTGCTGGTCATGCTTCCTAGTCTTGCTGGAGGTGCACTAGGTATTCTTCAAGTGTCACTGTTGATGTTTTGTAGGACGATAAAAAATTAAGGTTTTTGTTTTGGTTGGATTTGCAAATTCACTTGGATTATTTGAAAGTGAGGAATGGGAAACATTGTGTGGAAAAGCTCTCCTTCGTTAAACTTCTCAAGTAGACACATAAAATTGGCATCTTTTTTTAGTTTTTAGGTTCTTCAACAAAGAGGAGGGTCTGTTCAGCTTGGGAAGCGATTGATTGGTATCTGATTGGAGCACACAGAGTTCCTGTTCTAACAATGAAATGAAGTTAACACTTGTAACTGTCTGCATGTGCTGTTCTTGATGTCAGTTTTGATGGAATCAATGTTTGAAAAAGCTGGGCCCTTCCTACTTTGGCAGTCCAGGGTTTTTTATGCTTTATAGGGCAGTACCTTAAATGGAGGCAAAAGACCTTTTGTATTCTTGAGACAAGTAGGCCATAGATTGATGCACCTCTCCTGGGCTGTATTTTTTTGGAAGTAGATGCTTGAAAGCGAAGGTGTCCACTTTCTGAAACCTTCTCTGAAGTCAAGTATTAAAATTAGCAGTTTGGTCTTCATTTTTTTGGACCTAGACACACATATTTGACAAAGTTTCACCAGAACCCCACTTTGGTTCTGCCACTCACATAACCAAACACTGCCCTAGTGGAAGTGGATCTTGGCAATGTTATTCCTTGGGCTCACAGTGGAAGGCCCTCATGGAAGGAAGGACATAGGTCGGGGGAAGTTACATCTTTCTTCCATATGCTTAGGTTAAGCAACAAGCTGGCAAGCTTTCTTTTTATGCTTAGCTGAGCTGACAAGCGTGTGGACTTTCTTGGTCTTACTGGTAGTTCTGGAGTTTGTAAACTATTTCAGTGAACTGCTTTCACTTTTATTTCAGGTTTGTTCAGGTCCCTTGTGCATTTTCTTGTAACCGATGTATTGTGAATCCTTATTCTCCAACTTTTTCTGACCAATTAAAGGAAAACATATTAAACATGTTCCATTTCTAATCTTGTCAATTTGTGGTCTAAATTGAAGAAAGGTATATCTTCAGTTATCAGGCAATCCTGCTGTTTAAAATTATTTGTGATAACTGGTTGTTTGGAGTAAAAATCCAATGTTGCCAACATCTTGTGCTCCATGAGACATGAATAATATCAGTGTTTGGTATTCAACAATCTTAAACCTGGTCTGGCTATCTTTTGGCATCCTTATGCATCAATAGAGCTACTGAGAACATGTAGCACGTAAGGTGTATGACATGTATATAACTGGCTCAAAAGCATTCGTGGACTCAAATATCTGGAAAAATATATTATCTTGTATCACTGATAGCCAATCTAAAACTCTGTGCTCAGTTTTTCAACTATATTAATATCAACATTTTTATAACCAAAATTCCAGACTGAAGCTTGTTATGCTTCGAATTCTCCTGCTAATGCTAAGATTTTCTCCTGACTTTGTCACTGTAACTGGCCAAGCTGATGCCGTTATGTTGTTGGTAGGCGATCAGCAAGCTGGAACGTCGAACTGTCGCTTACCATGAATCAGGTCATGCTGTTGCTGGATGGTTTTTGGAGCATGCAGAACCTTTACTAAAAGTTACCATAGTTCCACGTGGAACTGCGGCATTGGGCTTTGCCCAGTATGTGCCAAATGAAAACCTCCTAATGACCAAGGAGCAGCTTTTTGACATGACATGCAGGACACTAGGTGGGCGTGCATCTGAAGAGGTAAAAAAACTGTCTCCCTTTGCTTTCATCTATTAAATAATCAGGTTCCACACAAGAAGTTAAAAAAAGAAGGGGAAAAGGGTGGGAAAACAAAACTTAGATATGTTATTATGAAATTTTTGAAAGTAGCTTGCATATCCCTTTTTTCCTGATAGTGTGATATTGCACTTGATACCATTTAACTATAATAATTGAAAGCAGTGTTTGATGGTTCCTTTCATATTTCACATGTATGGCTTAGGCCAATACATCTCAGTAAAATGGCATCAGTGTACATTGTGGTATGTCATGCAGTATTTTTTCTGTGATATTTTTTTTTCTCTTTAATTGGACTTTTTTTTTTTTTTCTAACAATTGGAGTTTTTGATAAGAATCTTTACTGGATCAAGTATTTGGTGGGAAATGAATATCATTGTTTATGCATGTAACATATGATATTTGAACCATATGAGTCACTTTCTGTTATTTCCTTCCCTGTCAATCGAGTGTCCATCGTAGCAATGTTTGAATTGAACGCTCTGATCTTGTGTTTTGGAATCTGCTGTTTCTTGAGAGCATGATGTCCTAGGTGCTTCTGCTTCTGCTGTGTTTTGCAGAACCTTTTGACAAAGTAGTAAGCCATAGACTTTTTGCTTGGTTAACAGAACATGCAACTGGTTATGGACATGCCATTTGGGTTGAAGTTCCAATTATAACCAAGACTGTTGCACACCTTTGAAAAGGTTGTGCCATACTGTGTTGCTGGTTGATGATCATAGAACTGAAATGGTGGATTTCTTTATTAATGTCATGCCAGTTCTATTAGTTGCCTGCTGCACTTCGGTCCTGGAGTATAATTTGATTGATTACAAACTTTAACTCCTTTGCGAAGTGATGATACATTAAAATTGCAAAGAACAAATAATAGCACAAAAGTGTATTAGATCACCATCATTCAATGCATTCAGCTTAATGTTTTGTGCACGATGACTGGTAGACGGTTTAACCATGACAATAACTAAGTCATTTTTTATGGGTTCCTAGGTCTTATTGGGGAAGATTTCTACCGGAGCTCAAGATGATTTGGAGAAAGTGACCAAGATGACTTACGCTCAAGTCGCCGTATATGGTTTCAGTGACAAGGTTGGGCTCGTTTCATTTCCGCAGAGAGATGATGCTTTCGAAATGACCAAGCCTTACAGCAGCAAGACCGCAGCAATTATTGATGCTGAGGTGAGGGAATGGGTTACCAAGGCCTATCAGAGAACGGTGGAGCTGATAAAGGAACACAAGGATCATGTCATCCAGATCGCTGAGCTGCTATTGGAAAAGGAGGTCCTGCACCAAGACGACTTAGTCAGGGTCCTTGGTGAGCGCCCATTCAAATCAAGCGAACCAACAAATTATGATAGGTTTAAACGAGGGTTCCAAGAGGAAGCGGACGACGAGGCTAGCGAACCTTCAAAGGCCATGGAGGAAGATGACAGGTCGTCATCGCTCGGTGGGGAAGTTGTGCCCACATAGCCAGGGTGTTTTGGCAATGTATGCTCCACATTTGTTATTTTTCCTTGTATTCGAGAAACTGTACAAATCAGCATCTGCGGGCGGTGTAAGCTTAATTCATTTCGCTATTCATTTGTCATAAATTTTTTGAGATTTGACAAATTTGAGCCGAGAATTCTCCCTGCTATTGTGGTCCAATACAGCAAAGCAGGCGTTTCCAGGCTTTAATTATTTAAAGAGTTTTGGTTGTGTTGGATGCTGGTATTGTTTGCTGAAAACTGGAGTGTCCCCGATCAATCATTCTGGCTTGCGTGGTGGGTCATCGAAAAGGAGAGCCCCTCGCTTGGGAATCTCATCGTTCCTCTCACCTTTTGAGTGGATGATCGGGGAGATTAGAACAATTGGGATATCAGAAAATTATTTTATGTCTGCTTAACTCAAAAGCAGCTGCATCCTTGTCATTAGCGTAGGTACCTTGGTTCGTTGCCACTTCCAGTGATTTCTGAAATCCCTCAGATCTTGGGCTCATTGCTTAACATCCTAATATTTTTAACGTGCTCGAGGCCTGATTGCCCGGCAGTTTGGGTAGCGATAAATAATCGATCTTCCGGCTATAGCTGGGTCATGATGCGGACAAGCTTTCGGCTGGAGTCTGTTGGCCGATGGTATCGAAGGCTTCTATGATGAGACAAAATGGATTGGTCCTGGAGATGGCTCCTAGGTTTGGAATCTGTGGGAGCCGTTAGAAAATTTGCGGAAGTGGAAAGAGTTAAAACTGATGGAGCTTTCACTTGCTCAATATTTAATAATCTTATTCGTATGAAAAAGAAAAGAAGATCCATGGAGCCTCCTCTCCACGGACTTCCTTGCTGCGATAGTTCATTACCTGTCCCGTTGGAATGTTGCGTTTTTTTCTCCTATCGTGTTCCTTCGCCGCTACGCGACTCCTGGTCGGTCATTGCAAATCGAGTGGTCTCACGGTCCAAACCTTATACTTTTTGCAGAAATAATCACAAGCATGAGAATTGTATGGGGACGTCAGGTCGGTCCTTTCAAATTATTAGTGGAGCCAGGTTTATGAATTTATAATACGTGAATTATATAACCCGAGGTTTATATGGCCATACCTTGATCACGTATTTAAAAAGATGCTTCTGTCCTACCCTTAATTTTATTTCGAAGAACACAGATTAACTTACGAACAAGGGATCATTTTGAACTTATAACTCTACAGAGGTAGAAATATCTCATTCCAAAATCAAATTTCATGAAGTTCCACGAAATCAGCAAGACATTTTTTTTTTTTAAAAAAGTTTTGCTTATTTTGACTGAATTTTTGTTTCACATAAGAGCTGACATCACATTTTAGACAGAACTAGGTCCAAGAGTCATAAATTATAGCCTATTCCAAGGGCTAAAAACTATACAAAACACTAGTTCTTTCCCATTCATTATTTAAGTCTGAATAAAAGCTACATTGTGAATAAAAAATGAAATACTCCCAATTGTTGATCATTTCATTTCACGACAAGCTGCAATAATCAAGTACAACTCCAACAGAAAACTATAATATATATATATATATATATATATATATATATATATATATATGTATATATATATTGCTCCGTTATATTGCCCTTCAATGTTTTCAAGTTGAACGTTGCAGAAGAGAATGCTTGTTGCGCAGTCTTTATCATCCATGTAGGGGTTGTCAATCATTAAAAAAATAGAATAAATAAGATAATATCTAGCAGAAATTGGACCTTATCACTTTTTATGTGTGGAAACATAACCATCAGGATACGCATGAATAATTGGTGTCTCTGGGAATGATAATTTAATAGAGCAATCCAGTCTTAGTGCTTTTTTTATACCGCGTACTCTTCTTCTGTCTTTTTCCTTTCGACCTCCCCTGCATGCTTCATCTGTCCATCACCAAATTCCATTGCCAGCACGACTTGGCGCTCCATGTCCCCGAATGAAAATCTCGTGTGAAATCAGAGAGATTCCTCTTACTAAAAAACAATGGGTGGCAAAATATGTTTATTAGGACCGGTGCAGTTTGAAATTAAAAACTTGAAAAGGATTCTCGAAATCAAAGTCTCATGTGCAGTTCATGCGCGCGCGTGTATCTGAGAGAGAGAGAGAGCTTGAGCCCCAAATATCTTGGGCGGAGCAGCATATCTGGCACGGAAATAACATATATGGCAGCAATTACTGTAGGGGGACATGTGAACGCATTTTCGTCCTTCCATTTGGGCACTTCTTTACTGTCACGAATCGTACTCCGCAGTGTACTGCACTCATCACTCAGGATGCAAAAATAAGGGGGCTGGACCACATGTGCCGTCACATTAATACACCGCATTCCAGCTAGCATGGCCGCTCATGGAATCGTTGTAGTATACGGTCACAGGCAAACACTAATTCAGTGGCCTCCTTGGAATGGATGGCTCTCGTTTCTCGCAGAGGTGATGGACCTAACGCAGTCGAACGCTGGAGGAGATTTTTTTTTTTTTAAAAAAAAAAAAAATATAGAGGGACGGTAGTTTTAGGCACCAAATCAAAATCTAGCGATTGAAAGCTAAGAATGTGGACAAATCATTGCACTGTTGGCTTATCACGTCTCCATTCTGGAATTTTACGCCACGTGTCCCACCGTGCCAACCTAAAGGTGCTGTCGGGAGAGTTGTTGGGCATCCGGTTGCCACGCGTTTCCACTAGCTCGATGTCAAATTCCACTACAATAATTGCCTCCTAAAATAACTGCTCGAGGACGTCGGCCTTCCCCAGGGATTTTTTTGATTCAAGCGACCTCACGTGAGACACGTGGGTGTTCCGTGGACTACACACGTCTCTTCGGGCATCAACTCGCGAAAAATTGACAATCCTTAAAAGCTACCGTTCATCAAATACCATATCATTCATAACATACATCATTTAATGACCGTTCATCTTTTAATAATACTTCCCGAGAGCTGCATAGCAATCTACAATATGATCAAAGCGCCATAAAGAGACGATTTATGGACATACAATTCATAGTACATGATAAACTGTCAAATACTTTTATTATTTCCCACTCAATTATATCATTAGATTTTTTTTCATCAACGTAGGATGAAATTTATAGAAATTGAGAACACCCATGACATGATAGATCAATCAAATCACCACAAGCCAAACAACAATCACATGAGATAAACGAATTGATGGATAAGTAGATTGCCTCCTCTCTATAACATAAGCGTCAGTAATTAAGTGCAAAAACAATTTATGCTATCGAGATTTGTTTTGGATCGTATGCAAAAGTCCTACGGATAATGCAAGAAAGAGAATGCTGCTTCTACGAAATCATGACCGAACCATTTCGTTCCGTGAAGTTATGAACCAAAACCCCTACACCATTGAGCTCATTCTTACCGACCGGCAAGCTATGAAATTGAAACCTTGGTCAGCGCTCTTTGTGATGATAATTATTTAACGGCTAAGAGAAGCCCCCCATGCGAGACATATGACTACGACCACTACCCGGCGAAGTACCCCCTCCTACGCGTCTTCTCAATCGTCACGGATGACACCGTCGCTTCCCCCGTCCGATCTCTTAGAACGGGGTGTTAGAACGATCCACATTTCTCTAGAAAGAAACAGTTTCGTAAATAACTTGACTTCGAGAGTCTGATTCAACCGTGTATCATGTCAGTTGGGATCTACAGTTCTACCAATTATTTTATGACAGCTGGCAGGCGATGAATCGAGGTGCCTTCTACTCCCGTTTATTTTTTGTTCGTAATTAATTTACGAAAAATCTTAATTACGACCAATCGCGTTTAGAAGGTCCAACGGTTCGCCTATTTAAACCCAGGGACCCCAACCTCTCTTCTTCCCCCTCCGCCTTCGATTTCGCCATTCCTCTCTCCGAAGGAAAACCCTAGCTGTTTCCCTCCTTCGATCTCTCGCTGCGATCTATTTCGTCTCTATTTTCTCTTCTGCATTTCCTATCTGATATTTGGACGTTCGAATCCGGTATTTTTCCCATCCCTGTCATCCGACTTTTCTTGCTTGCTTTCCTGAGAAAAATCTTGACGAAGCCCTGTTTTCGTGAAGAAAGTTTTTTAGTTTTTGTTGATTGTTCGATTATTTCGCTACTTAATCAAACGCATTATGTGCTGGAGGTTTGCAATCTCTGGCCCTCTGATGATGGAGAGCTAAAAGATGAATCTTTCTTTTTATTTTTAATTTGCTTTTTTTTGCCCTTACTGGAAATTGGGAGGGTTTTTTTTCTGATGAAAAAAGGGTGGGAGGTTTTAATACAACCTTATGTTTTATATATTTGAGGAAGAAAGGGCATTCATTTTATTCAGTTCATATTTATCACCTACCGAGAAAACGTATAATGCACCTTCTTGGATGATTGGATGTTATATTTTGAGAAAAATAATGATCCTTCCCATCTCCGTTTTGCTGATTTTGTTCGGTATTAATTACTGAGACTCTTCCCTTCTTCTTTTGAAGTTCTAACATATCGACATGGAATTCGAGGACCGATACCGGCCGGCTCCGAGGCCTAAATATGATTGCCTCTTGTTTGGTATGTATTCTGCATTGGAGTTCTGTTCTGAGACATATTATTTGAGCAAAGCAAATATTTACCAACTTTATGCTTTGTAACAACATATAGATCTCGACGATACCCTGTACCCTTATAGCTCTGGCATAGCAACCGAGTGCCGCAAAAACATAGGAGGTGTGCATTAACTTGTCTGAAATTTGTTGATGATTGCTCTCTGTATTATGTTTAAAGAGTTGGCAGCGGCCACGTCTGGCTCACAACTTTTGCTATCATGTTCAGATTATATGGTCGAGAAGCTCGGGATTGAGGAGACCAAGATCCCAGACATGTGTAATTTACTGTACAAGCACTACGGGACAACCATGGCCGGTCTAAGGGTATGATAGACGACGTTTTCACTGTTCCCAATATCTAAATTACTATTCTGCGTGTTTTCTAATATGTTTTCTGGTAAATGTTGCCCAGGCCATTGGCTACAATTTTGATTATGATGATTACCACAGGTAGATGCCACATCTTCCATCATTGTCGGTCACTATGTTCGACGCCTATAATTTTGTGATAATCTATGTTATATTAACCATCCATTTTGGTATTCAACAGTTTTGTTCATGGAAGATTACCTTACGACAGGCTGAAGCCAGATCCTGTGCTCAGACATCTTCTCCTGAGCCTGCCAATTCGCAAAGTGGCAAGTTTCTCAAACACCGTTGCATGGAGTGGCAAATGCTCCTGCTAAGATTTACTGTAATCTGATGCATGTGTCTTTGCTACCAGATTTTCACAAATGCTGATAAGGTCCATGCGGCCAAAGTACTTAGCAAGCTGGGGTTGGAAGACTGTTTTGAGGGAATTATATGCTTTGAGACTCTGAATCCACCGAGTGATTCGTCTTCGCCGTCCAATTCACCAGCCACAGCAGACGTCTTCGACATCCTCGAGCACTTCTCTGGGCCAGATGCTGGTTCCGGGCTACCGAAGACACCAGTTCGATGCAAACCATCCACAGATGCTATGGAGCATGCTCTCAAACTCGCCAACATTAACCCCCAGAGAACGGTGAGACTCCTTTTCATTGTGATTGCTGCATATCAGCTCAAAATATTCTTGGTGAATTGTACTAAATGCTGATGCTGTGTATTGCTGCAAATTGCTCTCCAGATTTTCTTTGATGACAGCGTCCGCAATATCCAATCAGGCAAACGCATTGGTCTCCTCCATACAGTGCTGGTGAGCCGCTTTACCACCCAATGTTTCTTTGATGCAAGCTTGGTTCTTGGGATGGGTTTGAGTTTGGGTTTGGGTATGGTCTATATGATCGATTGGTTCCTTAATTTGTTTGATTCAGGTGGGCACTTCGCATAGAGTCAAAGGTGCGGACCATGCACTGGAGAACATCCACAACATCAGGGAAGCGTTGCCTGAGCTGTGGGAGGATGCAGAGAAATCAGAGGATGTCCGATACAAGGGCAAGCTTGCAATCGAGACATCTGTGACTGCTTAATGCTTTTATGCTTCCATCTAATTCGTCTCCGATGGAGAGGACTCATCCTCGCAACCTAGCTCTGCTTGCGTGCTTCGTCCTTGTAATTATGGTTGGAGGAGGAGTAATGTTTGGAATGGGCCCACCATCTTGTCAATTGATATGTATGCATTATTCTTGAGAAATAAATGTTGTCAGTTTCTCTACCCTGTAGCTGGGTGGACTGGACGTTACATCGTCGTCGTCATATTTTAATTTTTTAAAAAAATAAATGAAGAAGGGTCGAGGATGGCTCGCTGCCTTTGGAATTCGTCGGTACTCCTCCGTTTGTGAGAATTCTGACAAACAGAGTTTTTCCCCCCCGACAAAAAAAAAAAAAAATCCTCCATTTCCAATCCATTTGTAGCGTCATCGGCTGTGCACTGGGGATCGTGACCACTGAATCATCATTAAATGTGAACCATTTAATTTAAAAATCACGAAAAGGACAGAAGGAGATTCCAAGATATTCGATTGGGTCATTCAATTTGGCGCCGCCGTCCATGTAATGTGGGTGACGGGGTCGCACACGGGGCTTTTTTTTTTTTTTCCCCTTGGAAAGGCTACAATTCAATCATTTCTGGTCTCAATTTCCAATCCATATGTAGCGCTTTGGTAATTGTTGTGCACTGGGGTCGGGTCGGTGACTGCGGACTCATCTTTCTTCTGGAAAAAATTGGTAAAAATAAAAATATTAAAAAGGATTCCAGGATGCTTGAATGGGTCCTCCAAATTTGGTCCCGCACTCCATTATATGCTAAGTACCACCTAGTCAGTTTTGACAGGTTCCATTTGCTTGAACTAAAGCACTATGGTCATCCTTGGACTTCGTTGCCAGGGCCAAGTCAAATTTGGCTTCCACAACTCTTAAGTGATCACCACGGCATCGCACCTTCCCTTCAACCGCTCTTACGATCCTCGGAGCCGAATATTCCATAAATTACAGGAGATATCCTACTCTCCATAGGTGGGAATCATGAGCTGTGATCCAATCGCCATGCCCGTGCCGGGTCCCAAAGCATTGAGGACCATTGGAGAGTCCCATCGATAGCAGTTCAAGAGATACGCTTCTAACATGCCTGATGGCCCTGGCACCGCTAATTTACCGTGCTCTTTCAGAAAAAGACAGGTAGACCGTGTTGAGAGGAAACTACTTTATTATATATCTATTATTATATATATATATAAAAGTAAAATAAAAAATTTAAATTATGTGAAGCTTTCTATTGGTGATATAGATGCAAGTATTAATATGCTTGGCTATTATTAAAGTTTCTCCTAAATCAAAAATTTCTCTATTGAATCATTTTGTTTATTATAATTTATGATACTGTTATATGAAATTTCAATAAAAATTGAAATAAGTATTAAAAAATCATAGCCATCCATGGTTTAAGATCGGTGATAATTATGTTATTGTTGATGATAGGAATGCTCATGTGCAAAACTTTCTATTTGGCATATGGATTCTAGCACTATTTATATTAATATTAATGATGAAAGTTTCTATTCAATTATTATTAAAGTCATGTATGGTAGAATCTTGATTATTAAAATATTCTATTAATTATATTTTTTTATATTATTATATTATATTCTTAGAATAATTAAAAAAAAATGATGAGAATGTAGAGCTCAGATCAATCAAAAGCACAAGGATGGACACCCCACATCTCTAAATTCATATCCTATGTATATATATATATATATGGTAAATTGGTAATGGATGTTTCTACTGTATGCACTTAGAAACCAAGTAGTCATTCTCAAGTCTCATTTTATTTATTGAGTTAGCACCGAATCATCCACACCAAACAAATGATTTCTTTATTAATGAAGACCATTTCAAAGTTCTATAGTACATGGATAAGATAGTGAACCATTGAATCTTCTACATGCAAGTATTATCATTCCTTTTTCTTAGCATCAACCACATTCACGATGATCTTTGGACAAAAAAAAAATTATTATTAATATTTTTAAAATATTTGATTCACAATCAGTATGAATTGAAATGGCATGTCCTCCAAAATATTTGATCTACGATCGGAATAAAAATTAAAATAAAAAAAATTATTTTTTTAAAAAAAAATAAAATTAAATTTTAGAATCATCTAATTAAAATTAAAATTAATTTTTTTTCAACTAAATATTTAAAATAAAAATCATTCAATTTCATTTTAATTCTACGGATCCGAACCGTCTCCAACGGAAATGCACTTGGAAACCAAGTAGTCATGCACAACCGTGTCCACATGGTTGGCTATTATGATTTTTAAAACGTCCTGCCCTTTCGCATTTCTGGCGAAGTACGCGATACTAACTCCGATGTGGACGTTCGTAAATAAAAGGCTCGGCGTGATGCATGTGATTCTGATGGTAGAAGTAGTACTGCATCCATCGGAAAGTCCGCGATGCTTGATTTCACACCCCTTTTGCGTCGCACGTTTAAATGGGATGCCATGTGAGGGACCTGGCCGTCTTTCTCAATAGCAAACACCACAACCATCCAAAAAAAAAAAACCATACTTTTCCTGCAGCAATAGCTTTGAGCTTAAATTGTTCTACAGCCTCACATTATGGTTTTGTTAAGGTAGCGCTTACAATTGATTCCCCTCCCTTGTGAGGCCATGAGCTTTGCACATTTCCAGTTCTATGGCATATACATCTACTTAGTGTTACTATGCTGCTTTTAGGTCCTCATATTTTGATTTCAATAGCGATCTATGACCTGATCTAAAAATATTGCTAAAAAAATATTATTTAGATTTTTTGACAAGATCTATTCATTATATAACCAATATAGACTATATAAATCTATCTGCTCATGCCCTCACATACTTCTTCTGGTTAAGCCATGACATCATCGGTATGAAATGGATCCAAATTATTTTTTAAATTCAATCATAAGTATCATAAATTAAATCTAAATACTACGATCAGCTAGTAATCAGCCCAAAAAGATCCATACTGTAGTACCTACTAGTCCACATCAGTCATGAGCCAGCTTCGCTATGATGCCATTTTAACGACTCAAAATTTTTTTAAAAAAAAGCCAATCGAAAAGTATTATTTGATTAATTAGTTGCGTATAAATATTTAAGATCTATTTAGTATATAGTCGATATGGAATTAAACATATGCTTACATAAATCCTCATAATTTTCTTTTTCTCTAGGCATTTCTACATATTTTCGTGGGATAGAATGTCTATGTCTAATTCTCTACATACTCATGATCACTTGTATAAAGCCATTGACCATTTTTTTGAAAAGAAAATTCCACCATTTCGAGTAGCAAGCTTTTGGGTAATGGAAGCACATCGCCACCTAGGAAGTGGACCTCATAATCATGCTAATCTATGAGGCATAACTTGTGAGAAAGGTTGCCTAAGGATCACCTCCCCTAAAATGGTGAGGGATGTATCTTTCACATGAATGCACCATTAGATCATCTGGTAGTTGCTTTGAGATATATGCAGTTGGATGAATGACGGTATTTGGAGAACTTTGAGGTCTGTGAGTGAATTCATTTTAAGAAAGATGAATTCTTCTTTCAGACGAAGAAAAGGTCTATTTAACTAATACTTAAGAATGCATGGACAAGTGATGTATTACAATTGATGACTACATTTTTATGTCTCATATACGTGCTAGTAAGCACCTTGGATAATAGCATTGATGGAAATATGCAGCAAAAAGTGAAGCATGTGATGGCAAAATGCAATCATTTATTTATATCTATGGCTTTACATACAAGAGTTGGTTTCCAACTTATAACGTGGTAGTAATTTATGAGCCAAAAAAAATAAAATCTCCCACTATCAATTTGCTATTTTACTATTGACATATATCAATTTTTATAAAAATATTATGGATCCAAGAGTATCACCAAACTCATTGTGCATCACTCTATCTTGAAAGGTCTAGATAAGAGTTTGAAGCTACAAATTTTTGAAGATCATAGTTTTCTCATATGATATCTTTTTTTTGGCATTTCAAGCACCAAAATGTAGATTTCAGTGAGTACTACAAGTGTGAGATAACCTCTAGATAAAGAATAACATAGTGTTGAGGAGCATATGATCATATTTGGATCTTGAAATGAAGCATCTTTTTTCGAGAAAAGATTTTTATCCGACTTAATAATCAATTCGAAAAAAAATTAGGTGAAGAGATCGAGTTGATTTAGCACACGAAATCTAACTCCAAGAAGATTTTAACTTTTTTCTACTTATTGTTATAGCTAGGATTGTTCTAGTAAGGTTGTAAAATTTTTTCATCTAGAAGAAGAAATTACATTTTGTTGGTGTAGAATTTAGTTGACGCTGGATCGAGTTGGAGTCAAGAAAGATGAGGTCACCGTCGGTGACCTGTAAAATAAAGTCTCGTTCGGAGTTGGTAGTGGTGACTCTGGTAGGATCCTCCGACGGACAAGTTAGCTCTTCTGGCCAACAGAAATAGAGTGCTCAGAGAGAAGTTCGGCAGAGTTTTGGAAAGAAAAAGAAAGCTTAGAAAAAACATATATGGAGGATCTCTTTTTATAGACGGAGCTTGTTGTAACTGTCCTGATAAATGACCGTCATAACCGTTCTGATAAATGTCCATCGTAATCATTCTGATAAATATCGATCGTGATTGTCTTGATAAATGACAATCATAATTATCGTGATAAATGATAATTATAACAATTCAGTAGTGGGATCGTCTGTAGAAATCCGTCTGAAGTAACAGTCTAGAAGAAGTTCGACTTCCGTAAAAGTTCGATGGAGGAGGAGACTGGAAGAAGTTCGGTTCCCGTAGAAGTCCGACTGTTGGAGGAGTCTGAAAGAAGTTCGGCTCCCATAAAAGCCCGACTGAATGAAGAGTCCGAAAGAAATTCGGCTTCCATAGAAGTCCGACTGTTGGAGGAGTCCAGAAGAAGTTCGACTTTCATAGAAGTCCGACTGTTGGAGGAGTCCGAAAGAAGTTCGGCTCCCGTAGAAGCTCGACTGCTGAAAGAGTCCGGAAGGAGTTTGGCTCCCGAGTTCGAAAGTTCGACTAAAAGTTGACTGAGGAGTCTGGAAGGAGTTCGGCTTCCATAGAAGTTCGACTGAAGGAGGAGTCTGGAAGAAGTTCGGCTTCCATGAAGTCTGATTGGAGGAGGAGTCCGGAAGGAGTTCGCTCTCGTAGAAGTCCGACTGTTGGAGAAGTTCGAAAGAAGTTTGGCTCCCATAGAAGTCCGACTGGAGGAGGAGTTCAAAAGAAGTTCGGCTCTCATAGAAGTCTGACTACTGGAGGAGTCTGAAAGGAGTTCAACTTCCATAGAAGTCCGACTATTGAAGAAGTTCGGAAGGAGTTTGGCTCCCGTAGAAGTCTGACTGGAGGAGGAGTCCGGAAGGTCGGCCGTTGTGGAAGTTTGGCTGGGGCTCAACCATTGTGGAGTTCGGCTAGGGCTCGATCATTATGAAGTTTGATTGGATTTGGAGTCCAGCTGAAGGAGTTCGACCATTGGACGAGTTCGATCGCTAGAGGAGATCGGGTGGGGTTCGACCGCTAGGGTGAGAATTATCGATCGAAGCTCTTCTGTGATTACCAGCTGCATTAGGCTAAGCACCACTTCGACGGGAGCGGGATTCATCCCCAATAATAGTCTTTCCACTTTCGAGTTCGAAGTTCGAAGGAAGGAAGTACCAAAAAAGTGACTGCCGAAGTCTTTTTTTGAGCTCTACACTCATTGAGATTGAAGCGCGAGGGAGATCTTATCTCCGATCGAGGTTGAAGAAAATCTTATCTCCTGTTAACGTTGAAGTTGAGGCTTGGGTGTAATAGGATCGTTGTTGGGGCCTCTCCTCTCACCTCGTCTAAAATGAACGAGGTCTTCGACTCTGCTCACGTTAGGATGAGATTCTTCTCCTATTCCTAATGGACTGTGGGGGCACATAAGGGCCATTGTCAGAGCTTCTTTCTCCATCTTGTCTTAAGTGAACGACTTCGACTTTGCTCGCGTTAGAACGAGGTTCTCCTCCTATTTCTAACGGACTATGGGGATGCATAAGGGCCATTGTCAGGGCCACTCCCTCCATCTCGTCTTAAGTGAACGAGGTCTTCAACTTTGCTTGCGTTAGGATGAGATTCTCCTTCTCTTTCTAACGAACTGTGGGCATAAGGACCGTTCAGGGCCTCTCCCTCCATCTCGTCTTAAGTGACGAGGTCTTCAACTTTGCTCATATTAGGACGAGATTCTCCTCCTATTCTAACGAGCTGTAGAGCACTAGATCGTTTAGGTCTCTACCCCTCTCATCTAAAATAACGAGTTTTCGACTTGCTCCGTTAGGACGAGTTCCCTCTATTTCTAACGGACGTGGGGGTCATAAGGGCCGTTGTCGGCCTCCCCATCTCACTAAATAAGAGGTCTTCGCTTTGCTCATGTTAGGATGTTAGATATATGTGCCCTAGAAGCCAGAATTGGCTGACACTTGTAATACACTTCTAGGGCAAAATTATAATTTTGACTAAAATCAATAAAATGGGTTATTTTCTATCACATATGTGTATTTAGTGTCTGTGATACATCCTTTGAGTTAATGGTAATGATAATTCATATTTTCAAGAGTTGAAAATTTAAGACATGAATAATCATTATTAACTCATAAAATGCTCCCGACCATAGGATCATCACGAGGATGGTGATTGATCCGGAAGGTTGGTGTACAATCGCTTCTCTTTAGTAGATGAGTCTTGAGTCTACGGTGTGGAGACACCGGAGCGAGAGTATAGGTACTCGTTAGAGAACGAGGGCACTGAGCGTGACCACCTCGAGAGTAGTCATTAGGAAGTCTACCTTCTCGTCAATGACTGACTCGATGCTGCAGTAGTGTGTCTGGTTCTTTGACCTGAGATGCATCGACAGTTTCACCTTGAGGGTGTTATAGTTTGACTACACCATTACTCGTCTCCTAGCCATATGGAACCCTGAGGTGTATGTTGGCTATAGCATGTTCATTTATAAAAACTGGATTGCATCAAGATGGAATCTATCTACCTCGGTGGTAGAGGAGCAGCCCTATGATGATCATGAGAATCAAGTCCAGAAGCCCATGGCCATGGCAGAGTGAAATAATAGAAAGAGTTTCTATTTAGATTTTCACATCGGACTTGAATCGAATGAACATCATATGACAGAAATTAGGGTTTGACGAGTTCACCTAAACCCTAATCTGATCGGAGCTCAGATAAAAGAATTAATCACACAGGTAGCTACACAAGAGGTTCACATTCAGCTCTGATGGTTGCCACCAATATACTGCTAGGTAGTCATTGATGGATTTTGGAGCAATTAGAATGATTTAGATGATCGATCATTCTAGCTGTTCGAATCAGAAGAGTTCTGATCCATTGAAAGGAGTTTCGATGATGTCGATGATAGAGATCATGACATATCCCATTACCATACAAAACTAAACCTAACTGAGTCACACAAATAAGGGTTTGAATCTGGTGATCATCAATTAAGCTAATCCAGTTCAATTGATCTGAATGAGATTCAATTAGGTTCAAAAAAATCGTGTTAGCACTCGATTGAATCTAACGTTCTTCTTTTACTATCATAAATATTTGTCCTTACTGAGCCAAAGGAGTTTGTGCTCAATCAGAGGCCTTCACTTGGTCTGACAGGAGCCTATCCAAGTCAGAAAAGGGTTGTCTTATTTTAAGATAATGCCTGCCATTTTTGATCACCTGCCATTTTTCGTCCTTTGACTTTGGTCAAAAGTTGATCTTTGATTGATAAAATATTGACCATTGATACTTTGACTTCTGTCCACATATCATGCACCTATTGAAGAGCAGGTGGGAGCCTGTCCTCCTGCCAGAATCTAGCAAGGAGGAGGGCACACGCCACCCTTGGCGTGAGCCCAAGCAAAGGGCGCCCACGAGGTTTTC